>CM060113.1:3151466-3236466 GCA_030522415.1 Channallabes apus | reverse complement strand
AAATGAAGTACAAGAAAAAAAAACAGGTCTGTGGCCAAAAAAACATCTCCAGAATTATCATTTATCCCTTACTGTTTGATCCCTCAGTTCCTGTTCCAGCACAGCCACGCCCACTGCTATTTTTTTAACACTTCACTGCTTTTCTTGCTAATTGTTTATTAATATTTTGCTCGTAAGTTGTTTTACGTAAAAAAAAAAAATAATTTTAAACGTAAAGAAAGAAAGAAAAAGAAAATCTGTCCCATGAGGTGATAATAACTAACCAGATTCTGATTGGTCAGAAGATGTTGATTAATATTATATAACAAACATACCGAAAAACAAGAGAAATGCTTTCTGTAATTGTTCTGCTTTTTACTACTTGTTCTTAAGATACATTTATGACATTTTATTCTTCATCAGTGTCACATTTGTTTTACATTTTGTTTGTGTAAAAAGAGAAAATTCTTTCTATGACAAACAGTTAAAAGAAGGTTGATTAGGGAGCAGGTGCTTTGTCATAGTTATTCCTCATTTAATTTAACTATATCCCCTTTTCTTCTAGTTTGGAATTATGTTTAGATGTTTCTCGTTTTACGTGATTAGCGTTCCTCTATTAGAGCCTTAGTTTAACTATATTGTAAAAAAGACTGCATTTGAGGACCGATTGCACATTTTGAAAGTTCCTTCAAATGCAGCCGAGAAATGCAACCATTTTTTCCCAGACGATGAAGGACCTAAGAAGTGGCTCCTCCATGGACCAACCTATCCCAAGATTGTTTGTGAGCCAGAGAAACAAAACAATGGATGACACAGAATCTGATCAGTAGACGTTCAACTGTAAGAACAGTAAGTCCCCTACATACAAACAAGTTCCATTCTGAAAGTCCAGTTTGTTCATAAGTCCAACAAACATTGCCCAGGTAGTCGAATACTAACACAATCGGCTGTACACAGTCTAAAACTCTAAACATGTTCCATGATCTTGTCCTGCCAATGGTTGAACGATTCATTTTAAAACATTTAAGATTCTCTCAATTATTTTTGTCTCCATTGTTATCGTCTCGCACTTCTTAGTAGTACCAGCTTCATTGCTGCTGTTTTAATGCGGGGATGAACGCTGCACATGTGTGACAAGGTAGACGTCTACAGACATGTGATCCAAGTTCCGCGATTGAACTTGACCGAACGCATGTTTGTATCTTCAAAAATTCGAAAGTTCGTAACTCTAATGTTTGTATGTTGGGGACTTACTGCACTGTGACTCAATCAAATAACTAAATGTACTAGTAAATATTATTTTTAATTTTTTTTAACCAAGGGGCCTTAAATGCTCAAGTCCAACTGCATCTGTGAAGGTTACATGGTGACATAAAGGTTGCTGCATCACATAGCAATAAGGGGGTAAACAGCTGGTGACACAAATAGAAGGTACTCCATAGACCAGACCGTCTCATTTCGGTTTGTCCTTAATGGTCTACGCAGTCAGCCAAAGATTACAAGCCTTTGAAGACCATGTAGACCGCATGCTCCAATCTGAGACACATTGTGTCATTGTCTTGTGTCTGTTTTAATTGTTTGCGCTGTTGTTCTTCCATTTGAGCTACATAACACGCATCCATCTTCTGGTCTTGTGCGTTAGCATTAGCATTATCAGTTAGCACATAGCCTAACCATCTTATTTCCTGTTTAAGAACAATAATAAGATTCAATTATTTGTCACATGTACTTTACAGCACAGTACTTTTTCACACATCCTTCTCAGGATGCTGTGGTTAGAGCGCAGGATCAGCCAGGATACAGCGCCCCCTGGAGCAGACAAGGTTAAGTGTCTTGCTCAAGGGCTCAACGTTGGCAACTTGGCGGTGCTGATGCTTGAACCCTCAATCTTACAATCAGTAACCCAGAGTGTTAACCGTTTGAGCCAGCGCTGGCCTTGTTTGTTTATTTTGTATGATGATGAGGATGATGAGGATAAAACTGTTTGCAAATTAAATACATTTCTGTGCTTCAATCCTGCCTCTCTTCAAGACATTTTTTTGGTAAAGAAGAAGAAGAAACTAATTCAAAGATCTTCAACAGCCTCCTGGTTCCTGACTCACTGATTCTATTTTTTTTATTATTATTATTATTATATAATCTTAGTTAAAGGTCCCTTATGTTATTATGTCTTTACCAAGTAAAAACAGGTTTCTGAGCTCCTCTAACGTGTGCGTGCGTGCGCGTGTGTGTGTGTGTGTGTGCGTGTGTGTTAATGCGCCAGCTGAATTACCCCTTACATGGAGTATTTTATTCTCAAATAAACATCTGTTTCACTCCTCCTCCAAATGTGCTGTTTAAGTGTCTATGTAAATGAGGCTCTGCTAAGCCACGCCCCTCCAGAGAACAGCAGAGCTGAGGAACAAGCTGGTGGAGCGGGTCTTCTGATTTGAGGTCGCATTAGAGGGGAAATCAAATTGGCTTGTTTAAACCCCTGGCAAAAACAATTATGGAAAAAAGACAAAAAGCAGGAAATGTTTTTTTTTTTTTCTTTCTTTTTTGTTTTTGTTTTTATAGACGCACATACAGACACAGACACACTGGAGACTCATCTGACTGTCTGAATGTGACTACAAAGTGAATTTTCCATAAAAGGTGTACTTTAAAGGAAGCCGTTGCCTTGATTAATAGCTCTTGTCCTCATTTATACCTCGGCGTACTCTGTTAAGCTAATTAAGCGTACATTTGTAATATGTTAACGGAGAGGTAACGTCTGGAGAACATCAGGCCAGCTGTGCATTGAGAGTTAAAGCTAATTATTTTGTGTAACCTTTTGTCTGGTTTGATTCACTGTCACTTCGACGGAGGGGGAAATTCATGCGGTAAATTTACCCTCTATTGGTATTCCGGGTGAAGCGAGTGATGCGGCTGCCGAATTTTTCAATAAGAGAGCAAATACGGCGCTTTCATCTGAACTGAAATGCTGTCACCTCTCTCTCTCACTCTCACACTCTCTCTCTCTCTCTCTCTCTCTCTCACTCACTTTTTAATCATGTTTGTTCGCAGCGCAGAGCAAAGGCAGGGTTTCGTTTGAGTTGAGGAAGCTTAATTAGCAGAAATCTAACACACACACACGCACACACACAACCTGACTAACGATCAAACACTCAGCTTACAGTTCAAATATCCTGTTCATTTAGTCAGAAGAACAAATTAGCTTTCAGGTTTGGCCCGCGCCGCTCGCCTGTAAGTGAAACGCGAAACCCGTAATTGAAATCGAGCTCGGCGTCCCGAACGTCATCATCGTTAAAAACAGCACCTGATGTCATGTTATCAGAAACAATTAACCAATCACGTATGACTATGATGCAAGTATGGCCTAAACACACCGCATGTAACCAACTTAGCCGGTTCTGATAACCAGGGGGCGCTAACATGATCCGAGCGAATGTGTGGGTTTGTGTGTGTGTGCGAGAGTGAGAGTGTGTGGATGTGTGTGTGTGATAGCCAAAGGGAGTCAGATTGAATTAGAGTTACTCACATAGACACAAATAACTCCACTCTCGCAGCGCTGACTCTCAGCCAACCCAGATTAGGTCAACTAATTGGCACACTAACGCGATTTAAATAGCGCAAATTAACGTTCGACTGAATTAGCGAGGCCGGTTTTTTAAAAAAGATCCAATTTCTGCTCAGTTTTTTTTCAACATGAATCTTTTCTGTCAGTTTATCTCTCTCTCTCTGTAACAAAAAAATTATAGAGAGAGAGATCGCAACAAAGGAAGGAAACAGAGGCAGGAAGAAAAGAAAGTCATAGAAGGAAATATATATATTTTTTTATACATTTTTCTGTTTTTTTTTTTTTTTAAGGGGAAGTCATGGGACTGACGGAAACCACAAGAACGTTCCACAACATTGAGTGTAACTATAAATAGATAAAATAATGTATGATGTCATTATCTAAAGAATTAAAAGTTTGTAGTAATGCTCTGGAGAGGAATAAAACACTTCAGGATGTGCTGTGATAAAATAATAATCAACCTCTGATTAATAACAGGAACTCAGCTTCATCACACCGCACTGTCGGTGATTAATTTCCTAATTCAATTTCATTTTTTTTTCTAAAACTACTTAAGTGTTTTTTTTTTTTTTTTTGTACAGTGCTTCTTTGTTTTTGTTGTTGTTTTTTCTATATTGCTTATTTTTTGTTGGTATTGTTTTGTTGTTCTTTACCAAATTGTTTAACAAAAAATAAATAGATTTTATATATATTATATACTGTTTATACTTTTTTGCATTTATTTCTTGTCGTTTCTTCTGTTTCTGTTTTTGTATGATTCTTTTACTCTCTAAGATACAAATAATTTAATAAAGAAAATCAGGAGAACACTTTGTTCAGTACTAATAAAAATCTACTTAAAGAATTCAGTACTAATAATTGTTTGCATAAAGGATGTAAATTTTACAATTTATTTATGGCATATTTATAAATGCCCGAAAAAACAAGAAAGGTGTGATTTAATTACGCAATTAAAATGACAGACAGAAAAAATATCAGTATGAATTATTTGAAAATATATATTTATTTAATTTAAATAAAAGAAAGACCTCATCATTCATAATAAAAAAATAAAATAATAATAATAATAATAATAATAATAATAAAGTATAATCAATTAAATTAATTGATAAATTCAATAATAAAAGCTACCTAATAATCGTGTTTAATGTTTCTGGTGAAATGTGTTGACAAATACTGTACTTGAGAACACAGTTTTCATTTGTTTAGATTGAGTCTCTCAGGCTCTCAGTGTTCCCACAAATCTCAGTTTGTATGTGAAATGGAGTCGGTAGAAAATATAGAGATAAAAAGAGAACATTTTCAGAAATGATGTCATGTGTATGTGAAGAAAAAACAGTCTGAGCTGAAGTTGACACTTTCCCCACGTTGGTGTTGATATCATGTTCGTTCCCAGCCCCGTTCTGTTCCCCGCCGCGTTCGCCACTCAATTATCAACCGACTTGAAAATGATGTTGATGACACTTTTTGCAGTTTGATCTCAATTCCAAATGTTTGGTTTCAAACTTTCCATGGACTCGAGATGACTGAAAAGCTGGCAGCTCTGTTTTCAGTCAATTATCAACGGGTTTATCCAGGACGTCACATCGGATCAGCGCTGATGACACGCCGAGGTTAGACTGAGCGATAAACGCTAATGTGTTGATTCAATCTGCTGTTCACGCTCGACAGAATGTTTTTATTATTTTTCTTCTAATTAGTGAAACAGAGCATTATCGGTTTCCAACCGGTTCATCGGCTGACAAGTTATTTATTAATCATATGAAAAAATAGAAAGCTCTGTCCAATCAGAGTCCTTATTCCAGTACAGAGTGGGTCTGACTGCAGGCCAGTGGGCGTGTCTTAAAGGGAGATTGGCGGGTGTGTCGTATAAGGGGAGGTGGGTGTGTCTTATAGTGGGAGTGAGAGTATTTCAAAGGGAGGAAAGTGAATGAGACTTCAAGCGGAAGAATGTGCGGTTTATAGTTGGGTGTGTCTTACAGGGAGATAGGTGGGTGTGTCTTACAGGGAGATAGGTGGGTGTGTCTTATAGGGAGATAGGTGGGTGTGTCTTACAGTGAACTAGGTGGGTGTGTCTTACAGGGAGATAGGTGGGTGTGTCTTAAAAGGAGGTAGTTGGGTGTGTCTTACAGTGAACTAGGTGGATGTGTCTTACAGGGAGTTAAGTGGGTGTGTCTTAGAGAGAGATAAGTGGGTGTGACTCAGAGGGTGATAGGGTGGGTTTTTCTTGCAGGGATGGGTGTGTCTTACAGGGGATGGGTGTGTGTGTGTCTTTGAGAGACATAGTTGGGTGTCTCCTACAGTGAGATAAGTGGTTGTGTCTTATAGGGAGATAGGTGGGTGTGTCTTAGAGAGAGATGGGTGGGTGTGTTTACTGTTGATGGGTGGATGTATCTTAGAACGAGATAAGCAGGTGGGTCTTAAAGGGAAATAGGTGGGTGTGTCCTACAGGGGATGGGTTCATGTGTCTTAGAGGGAGCCTACAGATTGAGCAAGGAGCAATAACAATTGAGGCGCGTTTCCATCACAGACGCACACCATGACAGTGTGTTACAGGATAATAAGTGGGTGTGTCTTACAGCGAGATATTTGTCTTAAGGTTGGAGAGGTGGGTGTGTCAGGGAGGAAGGAGGGAGCTTAGGGAACTGAGAGCACAGGAACCCTGCAAACACTGGAACCCTGTTAACTTATGAGAACACAAAACCCTGACAGCAGGCTTCCTGTAAATGTAGATAGATTGTTTGAACAATAAACTGATATTTCCTTCATAATACAGAACCCTAAAACACACCGAGCTCTTAAAGACCAGATTATTGCGAGAACGTAAAGTAATGACAATGTGGATCTCTGACAACACTGAACACTGATATTATTATTCTTGTGAACACAGAATCTTCTAAACATTGAACTCTGAAACTATGAGTGGTTTCCTCGAGAGTTTCAGTTCCTTAGAACGTAGGAGCCTGAAAACATAAAAACACAGAACCATGAAACCATACAGCACTCAGCCTTAATATTACAATATTAATATTGAAACCACCTAGGTTTTGGATTTCTCATTGTGCCCCTGATGGGGGGTTGCTGTGGTTCTGGCAGCAGGATGTTGGTGGTGGATCTTTGGGTGCTCTGGGTTCTGGGTTCAGACTTCTTTTAACTCAAACTTTAAACTGCAGATCAGACTTCTTTGTCCGGTACATCACATGAGCGTCCGATCAGAATGGGAAGTGAGGAGTTTGTAAGCCGGGTCGGGGGCTCTTTGCCTGCCAGGCCCAGTGCATGGTGGGATGTGGTGCACTGCACCGGTTGGTAGTTCTGTCTCAATTAGTGCGGTATTGGGTTTCTTGTGGGATTCGACTGGACAGGTTGACTCAAAATGAAACTAGTACAAAACCATGCTTAGAACACATCAACACAATCTAGCAGGTTTTTTTCTTAAATGCCTGACATGATATGGGTCCAGTCGTACACACTGTGGCCTTTGGAGCTGTTTTTAAATCCATGATATTCGTTGTTTTTCAGGTAACGCAGGAGCGCTGAACACTGTGACACACCCTGAAAGCAGATTTATTTCAGGTAATAAATAGCTGAGCTATTCTCTTAGGTTAGCCATTCATCAGGCTTGGAGAACCCACTGTGCGTGTGTGTGTGTGTGTGTGTGTGTGTGTGTGTGCGTGTGTGTGTGTGTGTTCCACATGCACCGAGACAGCTAATAAAACTGCTCTAATAGGATGTCACGCCGGATCCGCGGCCAGCCGCTTTGTCACTTTGCACCATCACGTTTTTCTTTCAGCGCTCATCAAGCTACAACAGCGCTGCGTATTGTCTAAAAAATGGACTGAGAAGTGAAGTCTGGATGGAGTGTGTGAGGTGTAAATAAACTCTGCTCATCTGCATATTGTTTTTGTATTTTCTTTTTCGTGTTCCAGCAAACATTTGGCTTCTTCAGCATGAGGAGATTTAATAATTAGGGTTATTGTTTGAGATCTTTTGAGGGACGCTGCAAACGTTGTTTAGGGACAGTTTGAGGAACATGAGGAACATTTGAATCGAAATGTAAATTCCCCAGATCTCAATCCGATCGAGTGTTTGTAAGATGTGCTGGAAAAACACGTCCGACCCATGAAGGCCTGACCGTACAACTTACTGGATGTCTTCTTGGATGTCTTGGTCCCGGGTACCACAGGACACCTTCAGAGGTCACAGGGAGTCCAGGTCTTAACACTCAGAGCTGTTTTGGAGGCATAAGTAGAATAAAAACCTGCACCCAAAAACCGGCAGCACTGGCAGTCATAACACGCCCACAAGAGGTGATGTAAAGGTGATATGAGTCACTTAAAGGTCGCTAGTGTGAACGCAGTGCTAGAATTACTTTTGGAAACATAATAATTCTGGGTTTATGTGAGAAAGATCATTGAGAGGTCGGATTGTGTGGACTCAGGTAATTAAAAATGTAAGGCGTGTCGTCTGCGTGTCGTAATGTACACGTGTGTGAATGTCAGTGATGTGATGTTTCAGTAATATTCAATTACCTCCTTATAATCATGCCAGTTTAACATGAAAGTAGTAATTAAGATGATTGTAGTAATTAACAACATTGATTACAGAGAGCACAAAAAATAAAAAGGTTTAATACAGTGTATATAATACAAGTTAAACTGGGACTTTTGACTGACTTTCTATACGATGTTCTCTGTATAATCTCCTGCTACACTAATGCACTTCACCCCGGTGTTTCACTAGTGCTTCCATACCGTCAGGGGGGGAAGTTTTTTCAGGACAACGAAGCCATGATAGCATTGCCTGTCTGATTGGCCTCCCAGGAACTCCTTCAATGTCTTTTCCAAACATGTGGAAATGGGTTGGAGCGAGGTCAGGACTGTACTGGGGATGTGGCAATAAATCTCATCATCTGACTTCCTGTAATGTGCAAATGGTGTTTGTGAATGTGTGTACAGTTCACACACACACAGACGCGTCTCTTCCGCAACATGTTATCCATTATATTTTCACAGGAACGACCGCAGTGGGCTCTGAGCCACCTCGACCAGGATCATCATTCACATTGGTGTTAAGGACGACGTCTGGGTTTGGCTGTTTCCAGGAGAACGGTTCTTGTCTGACTGCATTGTGACAAGGGTAAAGTTTGGTGGAGGAGGATTATGATGTGAGTTTGTTTTTCAGGACTTGGGCCCGTTACTTCCAGTGAAAGGAACTCGTAACGCTTCATCATACCAAGACATTTTCATGCTCCCAACTTTCTGGGAACAGTTTGGGGACGGCCCCTTCCTGTTCCAGCATGACTGCGCACCGGTGCACAAAGCAAAGTCCATAAATGAGTGAGTTTGGTGTTGAAGAACTTGACCGGCCTCCACAGAGTCCTGACCTCATCCCGATAGAACGCCTTTAGGATGAATTACAGACTCAGACCTTCTCGTCCAACATCAGTGTCTGACCCCACAAATGTGCTTCTGGAAAAAACAATCAAAACATCCCATAAACACACTTCTAAACCAGAAGAGTTGAAGCTGTTAGAGCTGCAAAGGGCTTCATATTATAATTTTTAATATTATTAAGATTTGGATGTTACTCAAGTTCATATACATCTAAAGGCAGACGGGCGAATACTTTTGGCAATGTAGTGTATTTTTTAAATCTGTCTATGTGGCGCATCTCGAATACAACCTGTCACCATAGCAACAGTAGCGTACCGTGTTAGAACGAGTGTATTAATCGGAATGTTAGACTGAGGAATAAAAATATTATTAGTGCCAGTTTGTTGTGATTTAAACCCATAATTGTTTTCAACAGAAAAAAAAACCTAAAGAAATCTGATAAAGTAATAAGACAAACACTGAACTCAACTGAGAGAGAGAGATTTAATAAATGCACACTTGCGGAGGAAAGTGTGGTGGAACAAGAGAACGAGTGTGTGAGTCCGGCACGGAGAGAGAGAGAGAGAGAGAGAGAGAGAGAGAGACGAACAGATACCCGAGATCAAATCAGGTGCAAAGGCTGATGGGAATGCTCAGTGTAAATCAGGTAAGCGGGAGAACGCCAACCTCTGAGGCTGCTATAAGGTTGTGTGTGTGTGTGTGTGTGTGTGTGTGTGTGTGTGTGTGTGTGTGTGTGTGTGTGTGTGTGTGTGTGTGTGTGTGTGATTATTTTGAATGACTTGCTTGCGGGGTGTTGTGTTTTTGTGTTCTGCATTGTGCAGTGTGTGTGTTTGTGTGTGTGTGTGTGGAGCGATGTGCTGGCTCATATTGCTGGCTAATGTGAATCAGTGAACAGAGACTGGCAGGAGGAGAGCTCGGTGAAGCCAGGCTAAGCCTCAGAACAAAAGCATAGGAAGACCCATCACAACCTGCATCTCTGGCTCACACACACACACTAACACACACATACACACATACACACACAAACACACACACACACACACAAAAAAAACACACACACACACACACACACACAAACACACACACACATACATTTTCAAATCTGCACTTGGCCTGTGTGTAATTGCTCACAGTGCTTCTCCAACTCTGCAGTGCTGCACTATTAATGGTGAGAAATTGTGAAGATGAACTCTCTCTCTGTCTCTCTCTCTCTGTCTCTCTCTGTCTGTCTCTCTCTGTCTGTCTCTCTATCTCTCTCTCTCTCTCTGTTTGTGATCTGTTGCATGACTGATGTTCGACATTAAAAACCTTTCTTAATATAGAGTTATATAAAGTGTTTGTTTAAAATCAGACTCAATATGAATATGTTCGCGTACCGATGTACTAATAACTTGGTCGCCTCCATGTGCATGCTGTTTTACAAAATCGAAACACTTTCAGTACCAAAGCCTGCAGAGTTGAGAGACCGGCGCAGTAGCAGCAAGCACGAGGGTTAAAGCGAGCGCGAGAGGTTGTGACTTGCATCTTAACTCATAAGTGTACAGGAAGTAGACGAGTCTCAATGAACAGGTTTAGTCAAAAACTTTTGTCTAGGTCGGCAGGTTTTTACGGATTTTCATGGAAGGGTGTGTGGATAAGTTAGAGAGGTTCAATCAGATTTAAGCACAACTTTGAAACAACAAAAGCAACAAGTTCTCCGCTTCACTTCTCGGATATCTGACCTGACGCCGCTCTTTATTCTCACCCACAAGACGGACAAACTGACACAGAACTGGGGGACACAGGAACACGATGTTAAGCCCAAACTGCTTGTCCAAAGGTGCAAATCCCTGAGATCACACAGTAGAAATACACACGGATATGTTTAACATTTTTTAAAAGAAAATTGTGAAGCTCAAGCGTAGCGTTTTAATGAACTCTATGATCCTGTTATATCCATCCTGTTAGCTTATTATTATTATTATTATTATTATTATTATTCAGGGTTCATCACAGCGAATCATCTGCCTCCATCTAACCCTGTCCTCTGCATCCTCTTCTCTCACCCCAACTAACTTCATATCCTCTCTCACTGCATCCATAAATCTCCTCTTTGTTCTTCCTCTAGAAGGAGGAGTTAGTTACTCTCCTCCCACATGGTGTTTTCCCTCTAAAAGTGTTAAAGAAGGGGAGGGGAGGGGCTTCTTACTTTAGCTTCACACACACAAACACACATACTTACTGTCGGGATATATTTTTACTTTTTTTAAGGTAAAGTGCAGATTAATTTGTTTTATTTTTACTTTATATTTTGTGTTTAATTATTTTTATATATTTATTTTTTGGGGCTGTAGAACGAATAATTTGAGTTTCCATTATTTCTTATGAGAAAATTCAATTTGGTTTACGAGTGTTTTGAAATACGAACCCACTTCCTGAACGAATTATGCTCGTACTCCGAGGTTCCACTGTAATGTACAAAATAAAAAATGAAAAAATAGACTAAGGAGACAATGAAATAAAATAAACACAATATAGTATAAATATAAAATTATAAAGAATTTTGATGTTAAAATGTATAAAAAGTTGGCAATGTTACGGTCTTTCGGATAACGTTGGTATTAGATTAATTTAAAAAATTATTATTATTAAAACAACATTGAACATATGCCAAATGTAGCAAAAATGACTTGATGACCCGAGTGTTTCTATTTAAATCCCACTTCATCTCCACAGTAAAGTGTCTATATTTTTACAGTTAGGTTTTTCTTTATATTCTTTATATTTTGTATTTGTACAGCCAGGTTTTCTTATATTTTTCTATATTTTATATTTTGTCTTTTATTCTATAGATGTATTTTTCTTTCCGTAGCTAAAGTTATTTTCTATATATTATTTTGTATTTTATTTCATATTTATTTAATTCATCCTAATCTTTTTTTTAGGTGGTGGTTTAAGCATTTCAATGCATATCGTACTGTGTATGACTGTGTATGTGACAAGTAAAATTTTATTTTGATTTGAATTTGATTTGAGCTGGACTCAAACTCCAATCTCTGAGGCACTGTGTGCTTACAACTGGACCACTAGGGGGCGTGCTGTTGAGTGTGAGATCTGTTCAGTGAATGTGGACATGATGCAGTGTGGACGCTGTGCAAACATCATATTACAGCAGAGTCTTTTGGGAGCTAAGATGAAAGAAAATGAGGCCGAGATGTAACATTACAACAGTAAGAGATGCGTGACATGAGATACACACGCTGTGTGTGGGAAGCTGTTGGATCCGTCCTGATCTCCCACTGCAATTCTAAATCCTGTTAGACACTTAAGGGTCTATGAATGTCATTGGATGTTTTGGTGAATTGATGTTACTCGGCATAAACGATCCGAATAAATGTTACAGTTTCGTTGTTTTTAGATTGAACTTGCAATGTTGAGTTTGGGTCGTTCATTTAACGTGATCTCATCACTTTATCAAAGTCATTCTAACTTTTAAAAACAATGTGAACATCATGTATCACTATATTACAACGCTCATCCAACGTGTTGTTTCCTGCTGGGTAAAAGTGTGGTAAAATCTTTCATTTATTATAACTAATAATAGTATTTCTTAAAAATAAGAACTCTTTATTATCCCACAATACCTTAACCAGCTCTACAGTAGGTGTGTATGTTATAGCTCATTATAATTGTGACCATTAGTTATTTAATATTCTGTTATCACGGCACTTGATATTTATTTCTCATGATTTCTATCAGCATGACATTAAAATAAAAATAAATAAATAAATAAAACCTGAGAAAGTCAGAGTGGTCTTTTTTTTGACAACTTACATCATTTGAAATAAGCCACTCATAAATATGTATGTAGGTTTATGTCAGCAGTCGTGAAGGATTCATGGAGGTGTCATGTAGCGCTATCGACTTAACCCTTAACAATAGTGTTATTACAAAAAAAAAAATCACTTTCATTTATATACAGAAATGTAACCAAAAGCCGGGTCAAGTTTCTTATGAGCAATTCTTGCTTGGTTTGCTCTTATTACATTCAGAAAAAAGGAAGGTGTATATATTTATTTAAAAAAAAAAAAAAAGAAGTAAAACCCTTCAATTTTAGCTGCTTGGCATGGCTCGCTGTAACATAGATCAATTTCATTTTCCCAGACAACAAGGTTTTACATGAGAACGCAAAACCGGGCAAAGCCGAACAGCAATTTAATCCAGGCTGCTTCTGAAATGTCAGGAGGAATAAAATCACACACACACCACACACACACACATATACATCATCTCCATTCCTCAGTAAGTGGGCAGTAGACCCGCAGGCTGGACCCTCTCCTATCTCTGTTCCACACACTCCCCGAACTCCAGGATTGGTGCAAAACGCAAAAAGAAAAAAAAAAACCTTAACAGCTCCATTACATGGACTGGTCCATATGTAAGAAAGAGAATGACCTGAAATTGTGGCCTGCGCCTCGTCTCTCTCTCTCTCTCTCTCTCTCTCTCTTTCTCTCTCACACACACACTATACACACTATACACACTTCTAACTGAAATGGCATTTATCACGCTCAATTCATTCACTCTCTCGCTTCTGTTCTACCCGGACGAGCGAGCGAGCCGACTCTCTTTCCTCTGTCACGGCAGCCATTACTTTCTGGGTTATCGTTTGATTTCATCAGCATGTGGCTGTTCATCATAAAGACACGGAAAAGCCAGAGTTCAGCTCCGGACTCGACTGTAGAGTGACAGCACCCCCTTTTGGATGAAACTGGAAGTGCATACACACATACCAAAAATAAAAAAAATTTAAACTCTATGGTAAAACATTGATGAGGGGGAAGAAACATGGGGGATCTTTTAGAATCAGTCCATTTAGTGTAAATTATACAGGAATGACTTGATGCCTGGCTTTGTTTAGGAACTCGAAGATCAGTGAAGGTCAAATACTCCTCTGGAGGACGCTGCACTGCACCGCAGCCGAGTCACTGGAAATCTTTAAGTGTCTACTAAAGACCTGTCTGTTACTTAGATATTTGGGTATATTAATATAAACACTAAACTAGCTAACTGAGAGGCCTAATTAGCTGGCTAGCAGAGACAAGACAGACTGACCTAAATTACAACATAAATTAACAAAAACTAACTATCTAACTAAGACTTTTTATCTACAGGTTTTTTTTTTTTTAACAGACAGCAGACAAAGTGCACGTGCAAATGTGCAAACAAAAGCACAAAGGGACAGTGCGACAAAAACACAACGTAACATAATAATAAGGTTTTGTGGTGATGAGTTGAGGTAGTGGAGAAACAGTAAACATTCCTTAGTGTAGCAGCAAAAATTAGGAAGTACAGAAGTTAGTGCAAAAAGTCCAGTAATAATATTATGCAAAAGAGCATTTATAGGTTGGTGTGTACGATAGCTTGGTGGTGTAGGTCAGTGTGTTTGCGCTTGTGTTGATTAATCAGTCCAGTCTCAATGTTTTGAGGTAGTTGAGTTAAGCTGAGTGATAATGTTTGTGCGTGTGTGTGTGTTTATCAGTCCAGTCCCTTTTTGTTGAGGAGACGGATGGCTTGTGGAAAAAACTGTTGCACAGTCTAGATATGTGTGCCCGACTGCTTCGGTACATTTTATCAGATGGCAGGAGGGTGAAGTGTGTGCGAGAGGGGTGTGTCCGATCAGCCACAATGCTGGTGGCTTTGCGGATGCAGCGTGTGGTGTAGATGTCCTCAATAGAGGGGAGAGAGACCCCGATGATCTTCTCTGCTGTTCTCACTATCCGTTGTAGGGTCTTGCGGTCCGATATGGCACAGTTCCCAAACCAGACAGTGGTGCAGCCGCTCAGGATGCTCTCGATAGTTCCTCTATAGAAGGTGGTCAGGATCGGTGGGGGAAGCTGGGCCTTTCTCCGTCTTCTCAGAAAGAAGAGACGCTGTTGGGCTTTCTTGTGCAGGGAGCTGGTGTTGAGGGACCAGCTGAGGTCCTTCTCCAGGTGGACGCCCAGGAATTTGGTGATGTCGACGATCTCCACAGAGGAGCCGTTGATGCTCAACGGAGAATGGTCGCCTCATGTCCTGCTAAAGTCAACAACCATCTCCTTTGTTTTGTCAACATTCAGAGACAGGTTGTTGTCTTTACACCAGTCCGTTAGCCTCTGCACTTCCTCTCCGTACGCTGACTCGTCGTTCTTACTAATGAGACCCACCATGGTCGTGTCATCATCGAACTTAATGATGTGATTTGAACTGTGTGTTGCTATACAGTCGTGAGTGAGCAGTGTGAACAGCAGGGGACTGAGCACACAGCCTTGTGGGGCCCCAGTGCTCAGTGTGGTGGTGCTGGAGGTGCAGTTCCCAATCCGTACTGACTGAGGCCTTCCGGTCAGAAAGTCCAGGATCCAGTTGCAGAGGGAGGTGTTCATGCCCAACAGGCTCAGCTTTCCAATCAGTTGTTAGGGGATGATCGTGTTGAATGCTGAGCTGAAATCTATGTACAGCATTCGTACTTATGTGTCCTTCTTGTCCAAGTGTTTGAGGGCAAGATGGAGTGCAGTGGAGATGGCGTTGTCCGGTGAGCAGTTAGGATGGTACGCAAATTGCAGTGGGTCCAGTGAGCAGGACAGCAGGGTCTTGATGTGTCCCATGACGAGGTCCAGCAGCTTTACGTGGGTTGACTCTGCGTAGAGTTTTCCTCACCTCAGCTGTAGTGAGACACAGCACCTGGTCGTTCGTTGGAGGGGTGGTCTTCCTCGCCGCCACGTCGTTCTGCCTGTCGAACCGAGCGTAGAAGTTGTTCAGCGCATCTGGGAGTGAGCCGTCACTGTCACAGGCAGGTGATGTCGTCCTGTAGTGTGTGATGGCTTGTAGGCCCTGCCACATGCACCGTGTGTCGCCGCTGTCTATGAAGTGATTGTGGATTCTCTGGGTGTGTGCACGCTTCGCCTCTCTGATGGCCCGAGAAAGTTTGGCCTTTGCTCTTCTAAGCGCCACCTTATCTCCCGCTTTGAAGGCAGAGTCTCGGGTCCTCAGAAGTGCACGCACTTCCGCAGTAATCCACAGTTTCTGGTTGGGTCATGAGATGATGCTCTTGGAGACAGTGACGTCATCGGTGCACTTGTTGATGTAGCTGGTCACTGATGACGTGTACTCCTCCAAGTCAGTGTAGTCACCGTAAGTTGCAGCCTCCCTAAGCATGTTCCAGTCAGTGCTCTCAAAACAGTCCTGACAAGCAGAGATGGCTCCTGCTGGCCAGATTTACTGTATGTTGTGACGATATCCATACATAGAGTAAAATAAACATGTTACACACAAAACGTAAACAACGTAGCACCATTTTGGCTCCGGAGTGGCCGCTGCGTGCTACTGCCGCGCCGCCATCTTGGATCCATTTCTGCAAGTGTTTTATGCAGGTAAGCAATGCATAAAGTCACACGAGAGGCACTGAACTAGTTAGAGATCTATGAGCGTGATGGAGACAACGACAGGTTGAGGTGAGAGAGCTGGAAAAGACTAAAAGACTAAAGCGCCACCGAATCCCTCCCGAGTACACGACAGAATAAGCGTAAGAGTTGAAGCTTTGGAAGCGCCTCCGCACCGCTCTCTTTAGGTAGATGAAGTCAGACATAAATACAATTGAGTCAGTATTAACAGGAAGTCAAATGTCAGAAATGGCTAAGGGACATGAAAATGCAGCAACGTTACCATGAATAACGGTTTAACTAAATGAGATAATCTGCAAATATATGCAAATCGTTCAGAGTGAAGTAGCTAATA
Organism: Channallabes apus; assembly: GCA_030522415.1. NCBI lineage: Eukaryota > Metazoa > Chordata > Actinopteri > Siluriformes > Clariidae > Channallabes > Channallabes apus. The sequence continues at coordinate 3,219,783 of CM060113.1, read as the reverse complement.
TTGTTCTGTATAACGTGATACATCGTTTAAACAGTATAGAGCCGTTAAGGAAAAATTATAATAACTAACATTTTTTTAACAGAGAACAAAGGTAATAATCAGTGGGAACACAATGTAGCGAGGGAACGCAAACTAGCGACTAACTTGAACGCGATCTAGCAAACGAAACAAAATTGCAGATGAACACAACTCAGTGAAGGAAAGTATGATTGATGTCACAAACCGAGCGGTGTCAATCAAACATGCTAATTAGAATGACTTACTGTCATTAGGCCACACCCAATAACATGTCTCATTAATAACAGATGAGACACATCATACTTTATGTTGATGTTTGAGCTTTTATTTATTATTATTATTTTTTTTAATTGAAGATCTGTTTTAGGTTTGGGGTCTTGTTTGTTTAACTTGTACTGTAATTTACGAGGCGGCACGGTGGTGTAGTGGTTAGCACTGTCGCCTTGCACCTCCAGGGTCCGGGTTCGATTCCCGGCCAGGCTCGATTCCCGTCTCTGTGTGCATGGAGTTTGCATGTTCTCCCCGTGCTTTCCTCCAGGTACTCCGGTTTCCTCCCACAGTCCAAAGACATGCAGATTAGGCTAATTGGCGTTCCTAAATTGACCATAGTGTGTGAATGAATGTGTGTGTGCGTGTGTGTGTGCTCTGCGATGGATTGGCACGCTGTCCAGGGTGTACCCTGCCTCGTGCCTTGAGTCTCCTGGGAAAGACTCCATTCATAGAAGATGAATGAATGAATGAATGTAATTTACGAGCATAAATGAAGGTTACATAAATATTTGCACACGGAACGTTACTAGTAATCAGACCGGTTGCCATTATTTTAATGCTAGATTATGCAAATGAGCTGCTTTTCGTTTGCATCGTCGAGGATTAAATTAAGTAGAAGTGAGACGGTTGATTTCAACAACATCTGGAAATATAGGCATCTGGTTTTAAATATGAAATAAATAACAGGATACAAATTGTTACCTAATGATGGAAATTGTGTTTCTTTTTTTTAGGTTGCTGTAAATTTTAAGGTGATGTAACCAAAAAGCAAGAAACAATTTAGAAATTAAAAAAATTAAGAAAAAAAATACTACAGTGCTGTTGTACAGTATGAATGAGGAAAAATGCATAACTCTTGCGTAACCTCTGAACCTCCAGTAGCGATGTCTGAAGTCTGCATACAAATGTGCACAATTTCGGTATTAAATCCTCACTACAATGTTCTAACTCGACCCTGAGACTACAGGCAAGCTCAGAACTTGGACGGAAACCAGCCCTCGGTTGAATGTCGCGCATTAACACACATCTGCTCTTGCTAGCCAAGTCCTGACATGGCCTGGTGTTCAGTGTGTGTGTGTGTGTGTCTGCTACAGATGTGAGAATGTGTTCTAGCAGGTGACCTTCAGCTCAGTGTGGTTCCTCAGGACCCTCTGACTCTGGAGCTGCCAAACACGGAGCTTCAGGCCAAACCTGCTGCTCCACCACGCTCGTGTGCTCTTGGTGATAGAGTCATATCAGCTCTTTGGCATGGTTCCTCGCTATCGTTTTCTCGATCTCTCCCTCTTTGTTCTCTATCTATAGCTCACTTTCTTTCTTTTTTTTAACTTCTCCTCTCCAAGTTTCTTTTTTTAACTTCTTGCTGAGGCACAGTAGGAGAAAAGAAATGTGACAAAAGCACAAAAATATTTGCCTGTGAACATGTGTGTGTGTGTGTGTGTGTGTGTGTGTGTGTGTGTGTGTGTGTGTGTGTGTGTGTGAGAGAGAGAGAGAGAGAGAGAGAGAGAGAGGAGAATAAAAAGAAGAAGAAGAAGACATAGACGCAGAAGACAGGCTTTGATGTTTGGCTCTCTCTGAAGTGAGCTACCTTCAGGTGTCTGGTACCGAAGGGTCCTGAAATGGAGCACAAGCACACTTGTTCAAAGATGCTCACTTGCTCTGTCGCTCTCTTCCTAACTCTCTCTTGCTCTCTCTCTTTTCTCTTTCAGTGCAAGAAGACGAAGAGAAATTTTACTGCGTCATTTAGGAAGATCAGTACAAGTAATTACAGTATAAAGGATGTTGTTTTGTGTGTGTGTGTGTGTGTGTGTGTGTGTGTGTGTGTGTGTGTGTGTGTGTGTGTGTGTGTCCATCCAAGCACAATTTATTCACCTTAATTGCTACTATGTGTAGCATGGGGTCTCGTGGGGGTCAGTTTTGAACAACACAAAGGGCTGATTCACAATGCTGGTCTGAAACAACAAAATATCTACTAAAGCTGCAAAGAGGATTGTCTAAAAAAATAATGATCCTCTAGCTATATTAGCACACAGAGCTTTGTCGATGTTATTCTAATTGACAAATACAGTCTGGTTAGTGACGGAAACTAATGCACAACATAAAAGCAAACTAACAAAGCAAATTTAACCTAGCAGTTGAAGGCTCATTAGGCAGGGTAAGCATTCTAGCAAGGAAAATCGAAGTGGTGTGTGAAAAGTAAATTAGCAAAAGAAAGAAGCCTAGCGAGCAAACCAAATTAGAAAGTGAAAGGAAGCTAACAAAGTAACAAAATCTACCAAGTGAATGCAAACTAGCATTCTAGCATGCTAGCAAGGTGGCATGCTAGCAAGGTAGGGCTAACTACTCATTTAAATTAGCAAAAGGCAAAGCAAATGGACAAATCAAAAATCTGGCAAGTGAAAGTTATCTAGTAAATTAGCAAAAGTAAATCAACCAACAATTGAAATCTACCCACAAGCAAAAATAAAACTAATCAGACTATACTATTTAAAAAAATGTAAATCAGAAAAGGACAGACCTAGTGCAGGAATCAATCAAACAAACTAGCAAAGTAACAGATCTAGCAAGTTAAAGCTAATTTGAGGGGATAAACACACTAGCAAGAGGAAGCTAATGTGAGCATAAAATGTAAATTTTCAAAGAAAAGCAACTTAGCAAGTAAATCAAACTAGGAGTTGGAAGCAAGCTAGCAGTGTAAGAAATTTAGTAAGTGAAAGTAAACTAACGAGGGCAAATTAGCAAGGTATTGCTAACTAAAGGAAAGCAAACTTGCGAGGTAACAAATCGAACAGGTGGAATTTTACTAGTGTAATTTTTTTGTGTAAAATTTACTAGTGTAAAAAGCATATACTAGTGAATACATTCTAACATGCTAACACATGTTAGAATACATGCTAACTAGTGAATACATTCAAATTAGCAAAGTAAAAGCAGCTAAAAAGTGAAATCAAACTAGCAAAGTAACAAACCCGCAAGCAAAAGCAAACTAATATGGATGTATTAGCCAGGGAAAGCTAACTAGCAGGTAAAAAAAATAAAAAAATAAAAATAAAAAACATGAGCAGAAGCAATCTAGCAGAGTGAAGCACACAGATGACGAAACTAGCAAGTTAAAGCTAAATTACGTAAGGAAAACCGTAAGTGTCGTAATTGTGTTTGCTAATATAGCAAGAAAAAGATGGATGTACAATAGTGAGAGAGGACATGAAGATGGTTGGTGCGAGAGAAGAGGACACAGAGGACAGGGTTAGATGGAGGCAGATGATTCGCTGTGGCGACCCCTGAAAGGGAACAGCCGAAAGACAAAGAAGAAGAAGAATCTAGCAAGAAAAGAAAGAAAGCAAATTAGTGCCGGAAAAGCTAGCATTAACATAAAAGTAAACGTTATCCAATTAGCAAGAGGAAGCTAATCAATTTGTTGAGTAAAAGTAATAGCCTATAGTTTTAGGAACTAACCGTAGCTTAGAAAGTACTGTAGCATAACAATGCTAAACCCACACACACACACACACACACTAATAGGTTTTACTTGTTTGTTGTTTTTCTCCTATTTTAACAGGTCTGGACTTGTTACTGTTAATATATGAGCAACACATCAAAGCAAATGGATTATTGAAAAACATAAAATCTCAGTTTATGAATAGGGATCAGATGGAAATTGACAGACAGACAGACACACACACACACACACACACTGATGTTAATAAGTACATGCATTAGTCTGTGGACATGTGAGATGGAGACATTAATTGACTTGTCTCATCTTGGGGTGTAAATGGTTTCTGGATAAAAGGGAAGATCGGTGTTTGATAAATAATTATTGTTACCATAGTAACAAACTCACTGCTTGTTGTGACTGGCTGTCCTGACTCGGTAGCTAGATAGCTAGGACAACTGTTTACTGTTTAAGCAAAATTTGTTGAACTAAAACTAAAACACTTTAAGATGATTAAGATCAACTCTGTGGTTGATGATTTTCCTATGAAGGCACGACGCCGAGTGATTTAGTTCCTCCAGATTTACAGTATTTCTCAGCTTCAATGCAACAATGATATTTTCTGTGATCATGAACAGTGAAGTCATGCCTCTAACTGGGAAAATGTGCGTGGTTTTCCATCCTGGCTTTATTCCGTATTCTCCGCTCAGTCCGGCTCTTTATTGCCCATGTGTGTGTGTGTGTGTGTGTGTGTGTGTGTGTGTGTGTGAGGGGTTAATTGGTGGCTAACACTCCGAGCGCCTCTCTTTCTGCAGTCCATACGAGGACTTAATCAGAGCCGGCAGCTTCGCCACACCGCCACATGCTGACATTTTTCTTTCCCTCTCTCTCGCACACACACTCACACTCACACATGCATGTCGTTGACCTTTGGGTCATCCTACCCTGCTGAAACGGCCGTGTCGTGTCACACTGCACACTTAAACACTTTGAGGAAAATGTGAAAGTGAGGGAGGGAAGAACAAATACATGCCAAAGATGAAAGGAAAAGAAGGAAGGAATGTTCCGTTCGGTGGGACGGAAAGAAGAGATGATTGATGGCGGGATGAATTGGACAGACAGAAGGATGGAGAACAGAAGTTTTGTCTGGATCTCGGTGTTAAAGCTGAGGCACGAGTCCCTGTGAGACACACACACTCTATTGTAGTCCATTTGTCTCCATGTTTCACTCTGTCTGTTCACTGCACAATCGATATATCTAACATTTACCACGACCAGAGGCTTCACACACACACACACACACACACACACACACACACACACACCAACTCTGAAGGATATACAAAAGCACCTGACTTCATTATTACCTTTATTTTTATTTGATATATTTTAACAGTTGATTGTGCAAAAGTTTGCACACCCTAAGATTAGACATTTAGATGGAATGTGTTATTTAGGTACAGAAAGTTTCCATTGGTATTACAGATTAATTACTTTTGCCATATTAAATTGTGAACTTTAAGACCTTAATTATAATGAATTTGCATGTGTTTTGGATTGTTGTCTTGCTACACATCGATTTTAACCAAGTAATGAAATGAATAAATTATATATTTGTTTGTTTATTTATTTTTGTAGAAGATTAGTACAATAATTGTTTTTTTTTTACTTTCCGTTCCATGCAAATCTATGGAAAGGGGGCACAGATTTTTGCTCATGACTGTGTTACTGTACATCGAAGGTTTTAACTGACAGATTGATTAAAAAGTCACATTCTTATCATCCTAAGCTCTATGTTTGTGACATTGACGAGATCCCATCTTCAGTTCCTCTTCCAGGGCAGAGTTGAGGGAAGCGATCTGATTGGCTGTTGACCTTCCTGGAAAAATGTCCTATAGAAATTCCATAGACTTGCAATAGGACTCTAGAGATCTTCTGCTTGTAGATGCATGTTCTATCAAATTGTTATTTGAATCTCTAGAACTCTTTAAAGCTGCAAAAGAACTGTACTCTCTTAGGTCTATAGAACTCTACATGATATATAAGACATGTATGGTTCTCTGAACTTGTACGTGATGTTCACAGGCCACGTTGCTTTAATTATTTGGTCAGATTAAATTGGCCTGTGTCCTGACGGTTCACATTCATAATTACGAATGGCATATCTGACTGTCATGTGGACGCATCTGTCCTCTGAAACCGTCATTGCTCATGCCATTGTGTGATAAATCATTCATTTCAAACAACAAACATAAAAGAAATATCCTTGGGGTTTCGCTCTGGAGGACGGCGAGCAGTTAGTTGCCTGTATTTGTTGAGGTCCAGAAGAAGAAAGAAAGCCAGATTCCTCACTTTAGCTGTTTTAGCAGCTGTTACTAGTCGCTTGAATTCTGATCTGCACGTTCTCATTCAAGTCACATGTCTGAGTATTGGTCTAGAACCACGTACGAACGTGGCTCAGATACGATCCGAAAAACATCGGGTTTGTGCGTTCAGGCAGCCTTAAAAAATCTGATCTGTGTCACATTAGGGCAAAACATCAGATTTGAGTCGCTTCAGGCCAGTGATGTGAACGTAGATTGACGTTGTTAATAGAATGATTACAGTTAAATGAAATCCCATCAGTTGTTTGGAAGCCTGTGGTCATTTCTTCGGGGTTTTACACCCATTCTATCTATTTCATCCTGCCTTTGTTTGGCTAGATTTTTTTTCCCCTAAAGAACTTGAGTAGTAAAGTTCTATAGGGTTTTCATTCATTTTCCTCCTCGGAGAAATTCTGCAGAAGGAGAAGATTAGGAGCTCGTAGGTTTAACACTGTGCTCTACATTCTTCTCTTTATTCCATATCCACAGCCTGTGCTTGTGGCCTGGACGTGGAGAACCTGACAGGGAGACCCTACTCCGTGTGGTGTTGTTGTGTGGAGACACAGTGCCCTCTATAGGCCAAGGAGACGACCAGACAACCAAAATCGAAGAGTTTTCCAAAGCGACCCTCATGATTAGAGCGATGAAAACAGAAAAACATTTAATATTTAATACTTGTATTAATGTATTTAGAATTATAATCTGACTCAAAAACCTCAGAACTCTAATAAGAAATATATTGAGAAATAGAATCAGAATTTTTTTAAATTTGCATCACAACCAAAGTCAAGAACCATATTCAGAATCATACCTTAATAAGAAACATGTTGATAAATGGAATCTGAATTTAAATCAATATGTGAATTAGAACCATAATTAGAAAATAATAAGAGAGTCGTAATAAATCCCACAACAGAAACCATAATCAGAATTAGATTCAGAACTATAATTATACGCTTAGTAAGAAACATATTCAGAAGTAGAATCAGTATTAGGATCATAGTCAGAAGCATAATTATTAGAATTAGTACATGAAATAAAATCATTGAATAATGAAATCTTAATGAGGACAATTATTAGACTCAATGCCAAAATCAAGAACCTTTAATAGGATGAAAATGAGAATTTTTGATCAGAATTATAGTCAAGTGGCATAATTAGAATTAGACGTTTTCTCATAGTTAGAAACAGAGTAGAACCACAATGATTCAATTTGAATCAGAACCATAATTAAGAACTACTATCAGAATTAGATTCATAACCTGTGGCCTTTGGTTCCTGCCTCTGTGTCTGGGTGCCTGGAGTTTAAATGTTAAAATAGAAATCCTAGTAAGAAGTAGAATTCTGAAAGCTTAGCTAATCTTTGAGGTTTACATGATATTACATATACTTATATTTACATATTAGCAGTCGTGTCAAAAGTATTCACATTCATTACTTGAGTAGAAGTTTAGATACTAGGGTTTAAAAAGACTTCTTTAGAAGTTGAAGTATCAACTCGAGCTTTTTACTCAAGTAAAAGTGTAAAAGTACTGGTTTCAAAACTACTTAAAGTATAAAAGTAAAAGTAACGTGAGGGGAAAAAAGCATTAAGGATAAAAGCTTAGGCTGTGCCACGGGCCTGTATACTACTGTACACTAACACCTCATATACTACTGTACACTAACACCTCATATACTACTGTACACTAACACCTCATATACTACTGTACACTAACGCCTCATATACTACTGTACACTAACGCCTCATATACTACTGTACACTAACACCTCATATACTACTGTACACTAACGCCTCATATACTACTGTACACTAACGCCTCATATACTACTGTACACTAACCTCATATACTACTGTACACTAACCTCATATACTACTGTACACTAACACCTCATATACTACTGTACACTAACGCCTCATATACTACTGTACACTAACGCCTCATATACTACTGTACACTAACCTCATATACTACTGTACACTAACCTCATATACTACTGTACACTAACACCTCATATACTACTGTACACTAACACCTCATATACTACTGTACACTAACGCCTCATATACTACTGTACACTAACCTCATATACTACTGTACACTAACCTCATATACTACTGTACACTAACGCCTCATATACTACTGTACACTAACGCCTCATATACTACTGTACACTAACACCTCATATACTACTGTACACTAACACCTCATATACTACTGTACACTAACGCCTCATATACTACTGTACACTAACACCTCATATACTACTGTACACTAACGCCTCATATACTACTGTACACTAACCTCATATACTACTGTACACTAACGCCTCATATACTACTGTACACTAACCTCATATACTACTGTACACTAACGCCTCATATACTACTGTACACTAACGCCTCATATACTACTGTACACTAACCTCATATACTACTGTACACTAACGCCTCATATACTACTGTACACTAACACCTCATATACTACTGTACACTAACGCCTCATATACTACTGTACACTAACCTCATATACTACTGTACACTAACGCCTCATATACTACTGTACACTAACCTCATATACTACTGTACACTAACGCCTCATATACTACTGTACACTAACACCTCATATACTACTGTACACTAACACCTCATATACTACTGTACACTAACGCCTCATATACTACTGTACACTAACACCTCATATACTACTGTACACTAACGCCTCATATACTACTGTACACTAACACCTCATATACTACTGTACACTAACCTCATATACTACTGTACACTAACGCCTCATATACTACTGTACACTAACACCTCATATACTACTGTACACTAACACCTCATATACTACTGTACACTAACGCCTCATATACTACTGTACACTAACACCTCATATACTACTGTACACTAACCTCATATACTACTGTACACTAACACCTCATATACTACTGTACACTAACCTCATATACTACTGTACACTAACACCTCATATACTACTGTACACTAACGCCTCATATACTACTGTACACTAACACCTCATATACTACTGTACACTAACCTCATATACTACTGTACACTAACACCTCATATACTACTGTACACTAACCTCATATACTACTGTACACTAACACCTCATATATTACTGTACACTAACACCTCATATACTACTGTACACTAACCTCATATACTACTGTACACTAACACCTCATATACTACTGTACACTAACGCCTCATATACTACTGTACACTAACACCTCATATACTACTGTACACTAACACCTCATATACTACTGTACACTAACGCCTCATATACTACTGTACACTAACACCTCATATACTACTGTACACTAACGCCTCATATACTACTGTACACTAACGCCTCATATACTACTGTACACTAACGCCTCATATACTACTGTACACTAACCTCATATACTACTGTACACTAACGCCTCATATACTACTGTACACTAACCTCATATACTACTGTACACTAACGCCTCATATACTACTGTACACTAACGCCTCATATACTACTGTACACTAACGCCTCATATACTACTGTACACTAACACCTCATATACTACTGTACACTAACCTCATATACTACTGTACACTAACGCCTCATATACTACTGTACACTAACACCTCATATACTACTGTACACTAACGCCTCATATACTACTGTACACTAACCTCATATACTACTGTACACTAACGCCTCATATACTACTGTACACTAACCTCATATACTACTGTACACTAACGCCTCATATACTACTGTACACTAACACCTCATATACTACTGTACACTAACACCTCATATACTACTGTACACTAACCTCATATACTACTGTACACTAACGCCTCATATACTACTGTACACTAACACCTCATATACTACTGTACACTAACACCTCATATACTACTGTACACTAACCTCATATACTACTGTACACTAACACCTCATATACTACTGTACACTAACCTCATATACTACTGTACACTAACACCTCATATACTACTGTACACTAACACCTCATATACTACTGTACACTAACACCTCATATACTACTGTACACTAACGCCTCATATACTACTGTACACTAACACCTCATATACTACTGTACACTAACCTCATATACTACTGTACACTAACACCTCATATACTACTGTACACTAACACCTCATAAAAAAAAAGAAAGAAAAATGTGTTGTTTTTTTGTTGTATTTTTTAATGGCCATAGTGATTTGGGATACTGTACTGTATATGACAATTTTAGTACAATGCAAATACATTAAAGAACCATATATGTGTACTACTGAGCATTAACATGTTTTATAGAGAAGAAGATATGATAACTAGTTGCCTATAAGTATTTTAATGGTGCAAAAAGTCCAACTTCAGAGGCGTGTCATCAGTAACCTTTATTGGAATGTAAATGTACATCCAAGCTTAGCTGCAGGAATCTGTGAGGCAACATACAAGAAAATTAGTGTCCCCAGGGCAGGCTTAGTAACAATTACCCCTGTATGGTTGTCTACAATAAACATCAGTGCTGTCAGAATGAAGGATTCATCCAAGTGATTAATAAAAAAAAAAAGGAAAAAATGAATAAATAAAATTATATATATATACACAAATATGTATGTGTGTGTGTACTGTATATATACAGTATACAGTATATCATTCCTGTTACCTTCCTGGTGCTGTTACCTTCCTCGCTGGTGCTTGGTTGTGACATTTTGCTCGAATCTTGAGTCTCTATCACGGACAGCTTCGTCTACTTATCACAACCTTATCAACCGAAAATGCTAATTTATTCAAACGTCCTTGCTGGAGTGTGTGACGTAACGTCATATGCAGGTGCGATGGATCGCGTACCAACCAACAGGGTGTCGGAATGGTATGTTTATACTTCTCATCTGTAACGTCCTTCGGTATAGAAGAAAATAAAGATCACATAGACAAACGGAGTTGTTAGCGAATGTGCCGTTGACTTTTTTGTTCTCTCATGCGCATGCCCAGTGACGGATTACACACGTTTAGTTACCTCGTGCCGCTCGACGTGCTTACGTGCTTACGTCAGAGTCAGGATGCTGAACAGAAAACTTGGAACAGAACTACATGCAAACATTAAATCATCCAACCACAATCAAATTCACTCCATCCGGACGGCGCGATTTGTTTTTTGAATGACAAGCTGAAATGAAATAGGAGTAACGAGGCTATTTTTAAAATGTAAGGAGTAGAAAGTACAGATAATTGCATGAAAATGTAACTAGTAGAAGTAAAAAGTCGGCTGAAAAATAATTACTCCAGTAAAGTATAGATACCCAAAATTTCTACTTCAGTAAGGTAACGACGTATTTGTACTTCGTTACTTGACACCTCTGCATATTAGCATATATCTAGATACCAGGCTTACACAGCTAATATCAAAATCAATCAATAAATAAATAAATAAATAAATTCATTGGCCTAAAAATCCAAGTTCATGTCGTGATCAAATTTCAAATTTTAAAAACTAAATAAATTCCTCTTCAATGTTAAACAGCTAGTTCATCTGGTTAACGTTAGCTCAGACTAGCCTTAAATCACGTTCCCAATGCAAAACAATCGATGCTGTCTGGGGACTTTAAGAACCCTTATTTGTCATGTCCTGATCAAGTTCCACTCTTGTTGACCGTGTCACTCAGCAAAAACAAAAAAAAGGAAAAAAAAACAGTCTCTTTTTTTAGCCCAAAGTAAGAATTACAAGCTCCAGATGTTCAGCCTGAAAACCATGACGCTGTTGTAAAATTCAGGTCGAGAAGGTTGAACCCTCAAGGCACCTCAAGAACGAGTGCTGCCGTGTTTTTCATGTCTGGCTCAAGGTATTCGGTTAAACAGGCGGCAATGCGGAATAAAGAAAATAATTGCGAGACATTCTTTTGCTGGACGGGAGAGAAGAGTGATCGCCCCGGGGTTCTTTCCCCTGCACAGTTGCTCCAAAAAAAAAAAAAAAACACACACAAAGTTATGATTGAAGCTTTTGTAGCTCAGAACATTAGACTTTGAAATATTTATGCCGGTGTTTATGTGGTGAGTAGTAACGCCGGAAGTGCCGTCGCTTTAATATTAAATGCAAATGTTTGTACTGAGTTTGTGCTTTGCTTTATTGTGAAATGTCATAATGAGTTGTTTGTGTTCTCCAGGGAGGTTTTTTTTTTTTTTTTTTTTTTTTTTTGGTAATTACAGGGAATATTTCTTCTTGTTTGGAACGGTACACACCTCGCAGGTGTGTGTATTTGTGCATGCGTACATTCACACACAAGACTCCAGGCGAGAGATTTGGGCTAATGGGAATAAAGTAATGGAGAGATCAAACAAATGGAGTGCAGGTTTATGTATTACATGACAGGCGTGGAGTATTAAGATGAATAGAAGGAGTGTGATACACACACAAACCCACACACACACACACACACACACTGTTGTTCTTGATACAGAAATACACTTGAGTTTGGCAGCTTTTCACTGAAGTGCATTAGAAAAAGTCCAGTGAAACCGGAAAGCTCCAAAGGAAACTATTAAGCCAGCAAGAGGGTGCCAAAACTTTCAAAACACCAGAATCTGCGACTTTATAATGACCAAATTCGCAAATCCATCAGGCAGACAGGTCACTTTGTAGAATGAAACACAATTATATCATTGCGCAAAGTATTGGCACCCCTCTGACCTCATGCATCACTCTTTTTTTATTTATTTGTTGAAGAGATACTGAAGGTTCCTACTGTACATGTTTTTGCAAAATAATGGTTCTCTGCTCAAAAAAAAAGTCAATAAAACCATGTTTCTAAAAATGTTTGTGTGTCTCTGAGAAGTTCCTGAAACTGTTGTTAGGTTATAGAAATGGTTGCTGAGTTATTTTAAATCCAAGAATGGTTCTAAGAAAATGGCAAAAGTTCTTGAAAAAAAAACTAAAAATAATAATGCTTATAAATAAGATCATACCAATAGGTCTAGAAAATGTATTTGAGTCCCTAAAAAAAAAAACTCTTTAAAATATTCCAGAATTTTTGGATTGACTGAAAAAGTTGGTAGATTCTTTATTTACAGGTCCTTCTCAAGAAATTAGCATATTATGATGAAGTTCATTATTTTCTGTAATGTACTGATAAACATTAGACTTTCATATATTTTAGATTCATTACACACAACTGAAGTAGTTCAAGCCTTTTATTGTTTTAATATTGATGATTGTGGCATACAGCTCATGAAAACCCAAAATCCCTCTCTAATGTTTATCAGTACATTACAGAAAATAATGAACTTTATCACAATATGCTAATTATTTTAGAAGGACCTGTATTTAAAAAAAAAAAAAGATATAAAAGTGCTCTAGGTCCGTTACATTGTATTAGTTCCTGAAATGGATCTTGATTACCAAAATGTTCCTGGGTTTTTACAAAGTTTCTGGATTCCTGGAAAAACTCCTGACATAATTACACTTCTGTATTTCGGTTTTCTGGAGTCCATTTAAATGGCTTTATGGGTTGCTGAAACAGTAACTTTGTTCCTGAGTTTCAGAGTTTTTGAAAAGTTCCTGGGTTTATTAAAAATAGCTTTTCTCACAAAGCGCCAAGAGTACAAACAGAAAACAGCATAGACAATTACTGGGCCACTGAGTGAGTGCCAAAACTTTCACACTGCCAAAAACTCCAAATGTATATTTCCCAGTTTATCAAATCTGCCTGCCAGACAGGTCACTTTGTAGATCTCAACAAACTTGTAGCCCATTTGCACAAAAAAGTATTGACCCACTTCTACCTCATCCATCAATGAAAAGCAAAAGTATCACAAAGGAGAAAAAAGAATAAAGAATTATTAACACATATACAAATACAGCAGAGACAAATAATTTTCTTTCCATACTGGCTTCCTGAAAAGGTTCCTGATTTTTTTAAAATGAGTCTGAAAAGATTTCTTTTTTTAATATTTCATGGGAGCAGGCTTTCTGCAGAACTTTATTTAAATATATACAGTCTATTCATTCATTCATTCATTCATTCATTAATCTTCTATACTGCTTATACAGGGTCATGGGGGCCTGGAACCTATCCCATAAGACTTTGGGCATGAGGCGGAGTACACCCTGGACAGAGTGCCAATCCATCACAGGGAACACACACACACACACTACGGGCACACTACTCTTTGCACTGTGGGAGGAAAGAAACCCACCAAGCACGGGGTGAACATGCAAACTCCATGCAGACAGATGCGGGAATCGAACTTAGAACCTGGAGGTGCAAGGTGACAGTGCTAACCACTACACCACTGTGCCGCCTAAATATAATTCTAGATTGAGTTGTTTTTAATATTATTGAGCCCCTAAAAAATTATGTGACACTAAATAAGATCTTAAGATTTAGTTCAAATTACTTCAAGAAAACAAAAAACAATCCTGAAATGCTTCTGTGTTTTTATTACACAAGCTTCTAAGGGTTTCAGGGGATCTTCTGGGTCAGTATGTACTAAGTGTCTAAGAATCACTCCTACAGTAGGTATCACACTCAAAGTTCATTTAAATTTCATCGATACTCCTAACCAGTTACGACCCCTCCGGGGTTCTCCTACATTTTGGTGGAGATGGGAGTGATTTCCTATTTTAAGAATGTTGATAAATTGCTTTTACTCCTACTCCTAAAAGTAGGACCAGAATTCTATCACTCTGAGAATTTGTTGCCACTTACAGTAGGGTCAATTTCTTACTCTGAGACGCTTAGGCCCTGAGTCTGAGATAAAGTCTGTACTGTAGGTTCAGGAATTTCCTGCTTTTTATCCTCCCTGTAAGACTGATTGTGTGTGACTCCATGTTTCCATGTCATTAAACCTCCAGCTATGAGAGCATATGAGAGTGCTGGCGTCATTATTAATCCATAACATCAGGATTATTTAATTAGAGCATAAAATTAGATTTGAGCCGACGTGCGTTCATCCGTAGACGTATGAACTCCGGCGGAACTTTCTTGAAACAAACCCGAGTGATAATGATGTGGTGTTTCATTTCCTGAATTTACAACATAACCTGCATAAAGTAACTGCTTTATCTTCTGCTTCTCATTTACAACATTATGACGGATTCCTAGAAAGGCCTAAGTGCCACATCTGCGGATACACACACACACACACACACACAGTGGAAAGAGAGGAAAATGGGACCAGGTGAATTATGAAAAGCCATTTTGCCATCTTAGCCTGTACATTTAGAGTAAATGAATAAAGTAGGGAGGACATTAGGACATCAGAGCTGCTTAATGTCCACCCCGAGATGAAGAGCGATATGAAAAAGAGGGAGAGACACACGGAGAGATGATATGGAATGAAATGTGTTCTCCCCATGCGGGCCTGTGAGTAATGGACGGATGCGCGGATCATGTCACTGCGCCGGTAATGTTTAACGCAGGTCGGTCACATTAACGTATTAGCTTTACTTTCTGGCTTCTTCACTTTTCACTCGTCCATCATCGTAACGTAATCAGCGTCTGAGTGCAGAGACACAATACCGCGTGAAGACAAGACGAACAGAAAGTGAGAGAATGAGGAAAAAGAAGACATGCAAATTTATTTCATGCGCCCAAATCACCTCCCGTATATTAGTGATTTAAGTGCGTGTGCGTGTGCGTGTGTGTGTGTGTGTGTGTGTGTGTGTGTATTAATGGTTCTCCACATGAGCAGAGACACTTCATTACTGCTCCTGTCCTGAACCTTGTGATAAAGCCTTTTTAATTACATTGCATAAAAAGAATATTAAAGGTTACTGAGGTGTACCTAATTTTTTCCCACAATGCCACACCTCTCTAAAGTGCCAAGGAGTTTGAAATGATTGACAGTGCAGTGACGTCTAGGACGGAATTAAACATTTTTCCTCCAGTAAAACATCAGAGGTAAGAAAGTGTGTCTCTATGATTCGGTGCAGACGTGACTCTACAGTCTGTTGGGGCCCTGGGCAAAAAATCTGCAGACGGCCTCTCCAACCAGCATTCAGCACCATTATCTCAGAAATCAGCTCTCTGGTTCCCCCTACTGGCCTGGGGCACCAAGCAGCTGCCTGCCTTACCTGTTGATAAGCAGCGTTTCTGTCAGGTGTCATTGTGTGTGTGTATAAAAATGTACTCACCTAAAGGATTATTAGGAACACCATATTAATACGGTGTTTGACCCCCTTTCACCTTCAGAACTGCCTTAATTCTACGTGTCAGTGATTCAACAAGGTGCTGAAAGCATTCTTTAGAAATGTTGGCCCATATTGATAGGAGAGCATCTTGCAGTTGATGGAGATCTGTGGGATGAACATCCAGGGCACGAAGCTCCCGTTCCACCACATCCCAAAGATGCTCTATTGGGTTGAGATCTGGTGACTGTGGGGGTCATTTTAGTACAGTGAACTCATTGTCATGTTCAAGAAACCAATTTGAAATGATTCGAGCTTTGTGACATGGTGCATTATCCTGCTGGAATTAGCCATCAGAGGATGGGTACATGGTGGTCATAAAGGGATGCACATGGTCAGAAACAATGCTCAGGTAGCCCGTGGCATTTAAACGATGCCCAATTGGCACTAAGGAGCCTAAAGTGTACCAAGAAAACATCCCCCACACCATTACACCACCACCACCAGCCTGCACAGTGGTAACAAGGCATGATGGATCCATGTTCTCATTCTGTTTACGCCAAATTCTGACTCTACCATTTGAACGTCTCAACAGAAATCGAGACTCATCAGACCAGGCAACATTTTTCCAGTCTTCAACTGTCCAATTTTGGTGAGCTCGTGCAAATTGTAGCCTCTTTTTTCCTATTAGTAGTGGAGATGAGTGGTACCCGGTGGGGTCTTCTGCCGTTGTAGCCCATCCGCCTCAAGGTTGTGCATGTTGTGGCTTCACAAATGCTTTACTGCAGACCTCGGTTGTAACGAGTGGTTATTTCAGTCAAAGTTGCTCTTCTATCAGCTTGAATCAGTCGGCCCATTCTCCTCTGATCTCAAGCATCAACAAGGTATTTTCGCCCACAGGACTGCCGCATACTGGATGTTTTTCCCTTTTCACACCATTCTTTGTAAACCCTAGAAATGGTTGTGCGTGAAAATCCCAGTAACTGAGCAGATTGTGAAACACTCAGACCGGCCCGTCTGGCACCAACAACCATGCCACGCCCAAAACTGCTTAAATCACCTTTCTTTCCCATTCTGACATTCAGTTTGGAGTTCAAGAGATTGTCTTGACCAGGACCACACCCCTAAATGCATTGAAGCAACTGCCATGTGATTGGTTTATTAGATAATTGCATTAATGAGAAATTGAGCAGGTGTTCCTAATAACCCTTTAGGTGAGTGTGTATATATATATATGCGGCATGGTGGCTCAGTGATTAGCACTGTTGCACCTCCAGGTGCCAGGTTCGATTCCCACCTCAGGGTCCGTGCACATGAAATTTTCATTTTCTCTCCATGCTCCACTCCAGTTTCCTCCCACAGTCCAAAGAGAAGCAGATTAGGCCAACTGGTTTTCCCAAATTGCCCATAGTGTGTGTGTGTGTGTGTGTGTGTGTGTGTGTGTGTGTGTGTGTGCCCTGTAGTGTATTGGAACCCTGTCCAGTGTGTACCCAGGCTTGTACCCTAAGTCTCCTAAGATAGGATTTTTTTTCCCGTTCTTGAACATTTTCCTTAATTTGGATTGGGGAGTTTAGAGTTAAAAACAGTTAGGGTATATTAATAAAACAACATACTACTGTTATTTATCTTTGCAATGGTTTTTAGAAAGAAAGAAAGAAAGAAAGAAAGAAAGAAAGAGGGAAGAAGGAAAAAGCTTTCTTTGTTCTTGAAATAGTTTCTATGTTTTGTTGAGGGAAAAAGGTTCCTGAGTTCCTACAAAGGTTCCTAGCTTTACATTTTATGAAATATTTAGTTATTTAATTATTGGGACAACAATTGTTCAGGATTAAAAGGAAATCAAATATTCTTAGTTTTAGTTCTAAACTAAACCTTTTTATCAGGATCATTTAAAAACTTTTTTTTCAGTTCATTACCTCATACGATTTTTTATTTTATTTTATTTTTTTTACTGTTGGAATCTTTCTTGCACAGGAGTTCATAAAGTTCTTTTTAAAACCCAGATGACTAGAGAAAAAAAGGAAGATTTTTCAGGAAAAAATATAGTATACATCAAGAGCCTTTTTTTTTCTTTTAACCATTTCACAAACTTCTTTCTTTTTTTTTCTTTCTGTTTTTTTTTTTTCAAAGGACCTGTTTTCTCCCAACACACCCAGGAGAGATGTTTAGAAACTAAGAATTTCTGTTGTTTCTTTGTTTGTTTTTTTGTTAGTTTGTTCCATGTTGCAAAACATTAAAATTATAATGATTAATTATAATAATAATTAATTATAATTATAAATGATCTGAGTTCCTGCAGAATAACCCTGATATTTTAAAGGAAAAACATCTGGAAGCAGAAAAAGTTCTGGTGTTTCGAAAAGTTAATCATTTGAATATCTATAAGTATATTAAATGCAGCAAATGAACCTGGAAGAAAAATAAGATGAGAAGTTGTTCGAGGGTGAGTGTGTGGTTACAGTAACTCCACTTTAACACACCGCCTAGTTGTTGATTAATTTCCTGAAGGAGCGTGGCTCAGTCAGTGTTTTATTCCTCACATGGGGCAGTTACACTAATTACAGCAGTCGCAGTAAAACATCAGCATGTTCACACAGCTGTGTGTGGGTGTGTGTTGTTCAATCCCTTTGTTGCCAATCATCAATTAGTGTGTGTGTGTGTGTGTGTGTGTGTGTGTGTGTGTGTGTGTGTGTGTGTGTATGTGTGTGTGTGTTTAATCCTCTACTCTGTTTTGATGCCTTACCCCAGTGCAAGTAATGATTTTGTTATTCGCTGGTAATTAACCACTTAACTTTAAATTAACTCCAGACTAATGAAGACTCTCCCTCAGCACTCCATCTCTCGGGGACTTCGCTTGTTAATTGCCACGCAATATTTTGACTCAAAGTTCACTTTGATTATTAGATTAATTAATCAATTAATTGCAGAACACTTTATGCAATTAAGAGTGCTGTTCTGTAATTACTCATCTTTTTAATGCTGATAAATTCCTGGAGCAGCAGCAGACTTGGCTGGGAGACTTGGCTGGGGGCTGGAAAGCTTCTCCATAATAACACTGAGTGAAAATCCCAGCATTCACGACAGGGATGATGGAGTCGGTCAAAACAAGATGCCAAAACAATTATTATTATTATTATTATTATTATTATTATTATTATTATTATTATTATTATTATTATTATATCAAATGAGGCTAATAAAATGAAATATTGCAAAGAAAAAGCAGATGGTTTACACTTGGCTGATGGAAGTGTTGAACAAATAATTTTTTTTTAATATTGTGATTTTTATCTTTGTGATTAAATGTGCAGTGTGTGTATGTGTGTGTGTGTGTGGGGGGGTGTTTGGAGCCCTCTAGTGCCAGCCATGAGAATTACAACTTTCTCTAGATCTAAGCTCCAGTATGTACAGTACATCATCAAAGGTACAAATAATATTTGCCTGAATTGGACAATATTGTGTTATGAAATAAGTTACATGTTACAAGATACATTACATGATTTTTTTTTTCTAACGGTGCAAAACAAAGTCTGTAGACTAAGCTCAGTCTCCAAAATCCATATTAGTTTACCTAGAGTTATCATGCTAACTAGACTAATATAAGTAGACTAATAGAGTAGCCTGCTGTATAGTATTGGTACTGGAACTATGTTTGGCTGACAGTCTGGACTACCCCAAGTCCCAAGTAAATAAACAAGAGACATCATCCACAAATGGAGAAAACTTGGAACATTGGTGAACCTTGCCAAGAGTGATCAGCCTACAAAAATGACTTCAAAAGCATAATTCTCATATCACGACTCATCCAGAAGCTCATAGAAGAACCCAGAACAACATCTAAAGGCCTGCAGGCTTGACTCGCCTCAGGGAAGGAAAGTGTTCTTGATTCAACAATAAGAAATAGAGACTGGGGGCAAAAATGGCGTCCATGGGAGAATTCCAAACCGAAGGCCACAGCTGACCAAAAACAACACAAAGACTCGTCTCACATTTGCCAGAAATCTTAATTATCATATCAGAATCTCAGTTATCTCAGAACTTTGGGGAAATTTTTCTATGGACTGTTGAGACCAAAGTTTAACTTTTTGGAAGGTGAGTGTGTTCCATTACATCTGGTATAAAACTAACCCAACGTTTCATAAAGATCATACAAAGAGTCAAACATTAAGGTTGCAGTGTGATGGGCTGGGGCTGGAAGACTTTCCATAATTGATGGAAGTATAAATTCTGTGCTCTACCAGAAACTCCTGAAGGACAATGTCTGGTCATCAGTTTGTGACCTCAAGCTCAAACGCACTTGGGTTATACAGCAAGACAATGATCTGAAACACACCAGCAAGTCCACCACTGAATGGTTTAAAAAACACACACACTACCGTTTCTGTAATAGTTCCTGCAAGAACAGTATTGTGTCAAGTGCATTTGTAAAATCCGTCCAGCACCATAATGAAACTGTCTCTCATGAAGGCCGTCCCAGGAGGACGAGACCAAAACCTCCCTCTGCTGCAGACGAGAAGTTCATTTAGAGTTATCAGCCTGAAAAATGACCAATTAACAGCAGCTCAGATTAGAGGCGTTATGAAGTCTTTACAGAGCAGAAGTAGCAGAAACATCTCAATATCAACTGTTCAAAGGAGATTCATGCAGTTACTGGACGCCTTCAGCAAAACTTTACAATGTAGAAAGAAATAAACATCAGGAACCGTCATGGAGTTAGAAAGTGTCCTAAAACTTTTGAATGGTAGTGTATATCTAAAGGTTTTGGAGTGGTCTAATAAATCTTAACATTAAACAGACCGATCATGCTTGAAAACTCTGAAATGTGGCTGAATTAAAATAGTTCTGCACAGAAGAGCGGAACAGAATCCAGATGACGGACTTAAAAGCTTTACATAAAATTGCAATATAAATGATGACATCTCTGATCTTCATCTCTGATGGAGGAACAATTTAAAATCGTCAAATGTGTTTCTAAACAAATCTCTTTACAGTAACAGAGAACCGAGACAGAGATCTAAGAATATATACATGAATGTGTATATAAAGTAACAATCTTCATCCAAATTTAATTGTAAAAAAAGTATTTAAGAAAGAATCTCAGCCAGCCACGTGTCAGTGTACAGGATGCACTGAGAGAGGTGGAAAAAGAAAAAGAGAGATAAACAGTGCCTTAATCCTCCTAGACAATACAGATTCATGTATATGTACAAATACTGCACTTCCTGTGTGTATATATAGATCAAGAGTGTCTTTCCTGAAATTGTCTGGCCACCAGAGGGCGTGTGGTGTTTCCTTCCTGACTTTGACTTTCAAGATTCCATCCATCCATTGTCTATACAACTTATCCTGTGCGAGGTCACCGGGGGGCCTGGAGCCCATCCTGGGGAGCTCAGGGCACGGGGGTTGGGTGCACGCTGAATGGAGTTACCACAAGCACACACATTCACTCAGACACACACAATCACACACACATTGGGAAATTTGGAAATGCCAGTCACTACATACAGGAGGAAACCCACCAAGCACTGGGAGAACATACAGCCTGGGATTCGAACCCTCACCCCCACTGTGCTGTTTGATATTAATGTTAAATTCTAGGGTTCACCTCATCTAAGACAAAGTGGAACAAAAGCATCTATACAGTATGAGAAGAAAATATAATACAGAGGGTCCTAAACAGATGGATGGAATCAACCAATCAGATTCGAGAATTCACTAATCATCCCAACATGAGCCAAAAAACATAACGTACACTCGTTATGAACATCACTCGTTCATCATCTATACCGCTTTATCCTGTATATAGAGTTGTCGGGAGCCCAGAAAACTTAAGGCACGAGGTGGGGTACACCCGGGACGGGGTGCCAATCCATCTCAGGACACACACACACACACACACCATACATACGCAAACAAACTTACACACTCATCAACTCACTATGGGCAAATTTAGAAAACCAATTAGTCTACTGTGCATGTCTTTGGATAGTGGGAGGAAACCGGAGTATATGGAGGAAACCAAGCACGGGGAGAGAACATGCAACCTCCCCACACACACAGACCCCGAGGCGGGACATGAACCCAGACCCTGGAGGTGCGAGGCGACAGTGCTAATCGCTACGCCACCAAGCCGCCAAAGAAAAATCATTTGATCTCTATGTTAGACAAACATTTAGACGAACGGATTGAAGTTAATCCCAAATTCAGCAGTGAGATGTTTATAAAGACTAAAAATAGTAAAAAGAAAGTAAAAAAAAAAAAAATCAGTAAACACCAGCACACAGGGAAGATTTGTTAACGACCGGCCACACCATGAAATCAGTAAACAGTCTAAATGTGTTTTGTGTGTGTGTGTGTGTGTGTGTGTGTGTGTAGAAGAAGCGAAGGAAAAGCTCATCCTGTCCCGATGTGCATGAGAGATCTCAGAATAACATTTCAGCATTTCTCAGGATGAAAATATCTCACCCTCCCCTTCGGACTCGCGTCTTGGCACAGACAGAAATCAGGAGAGACATCTCTATGTCTCTTTTATTATTGGGCTGTTTAGAAATTTTCCATAAACTTTTGCTCGGCTCGTCTTCTCCCACAGTGTTTAAGGAGCGAGCCGAGAGGATGTCACACACACCCCATGAAGCACGGAACAGAGACAGAGAGAGAGAGTTAAAATAAGACACAGAAATACTCCTGGGTCCTCATCAGGGATGGATCACAGCATGCTCTATAAACTCTGGAACAATCTTGTAAATTGTCCCGTATAGACATATGGGAAATATCGGATATGTTGATGGGGGGTTGAGGGGGAAGGGGGGGGGTGCTAATATTTTGAAGCTGTAAGAGAACATGACTCACTTTTACAACATGCTATTGAGCAATGCTAACTGCCTCATCTGTCAACAAATAGTAGTGGTTTCCATAGCGATTAGAGCCATGTGCCTTTATTTTTGTCTTTTGGATTATTATTCATTCATTCATTCATCTTCTATACCGCTTAATCCTGTGTTCAGGGTCGCGGGGGACCTGGAGCCTATCCCAGGAGACTTCGGGCACTAGGCGGGGTACACCCTGGACAGGGTGCCAATCCATCGCAGGGCACACACACATACACACACTCACACACCCAATCACACACTACGGCCATTTTTGGGAACGCCAATTAGCCTAACCTGCATATCTTTGGACTGTGGGAGGAAACCGGAGTACCCGGAGGAAACCCACCAAGCACGGGGAGAACATGCAAACTCCATGCATGGATTATTATTATTATTATTATTATTATTATTATTATTATTGTCACCTGTTTCTAGTACCTAATCATTTCTCCCTGGTACTTTGTGTCTTTATAAAAGTGTTTTTAATTAAAATTTTTTCCATCTCCCAAGTACATATTCACACATTCTGTGTTTTTGATGTTATAACAGAAATGTTGGGTTTTATTGGGATTGAAACCAAAGACCTTTAATGGCAAAGTGAGACTCATGCGCCTGCCTGGATGATATGCAATGTGACGTGACGATGACGTCAGCACTCGACGTGCTAAATGTAAATTACTCAATTCGAACTATTTATTTCTTGAATGTTTGCTGTGTATGAAATTTGCAGTACAATGTGCTAAACAAACTTCCCTGGTTTATCTCACTAGTACTGCAGACACTGGTTATGACTTTTTTTTAAGTAATCACAAATTATTCAAATTATTCAAATTATTATTTGCTGCTCTATATGCAAAACTTTTGTCCATAAACCGAACCCAACGATGTGTTAAGTGATATGTAAAAACTTTCTTTTAATTGATTGATTGATTCTATGTGTTGATTTATTTATTTGGAACAATTTAGATAATGATCTAAAACATAATGATCAACTCAACTCAATGATCAACTGTTTTTAAGGCTTTTTTCACATTTACAGTGGTGTGAAAAACTATTTGCCCCCCTACTGATTTCTTATTCTTTTGCATGTTTGTCACACAAAATGTTTCTGATCATCAAACACATTTAACTATTATTCAAAGATAACACAAGTAAACACAAAATGCAGTTTTTAAATGAGGGGTTTTATTATTTAGGGAGAAAAAAAATCCAAACCTACATGGCCCTGTGTGAAAAAGTAATTGCCCCCTGAACATAATAACTGGTTGGGCCACCCTTAGCAGCAATAACTGCAATCAAGCGTTTGCGATAACTTGCAAGAAGTCTTTTATAGCGCTCTGGAGGAATTTTGGCCCACTCATCTTTGCAGAATTGTTGTAATTCAGCTTTATTTGAGGGTTTTCTAGCATGAACCGCCTTTTTAAGGTCATGCCACAACATCTCAATAGGATTCAGGTCAGGACTTTGAGTAGGCCACTCCAAAGTCTTCATTTTGTTTTTCTTCAGCCATACAGAGGTTTGCTGGTGTGTTTTGGGTCATTGTCCTGCTGCAGCACCCAAGATCGCTTCAGCTTGAGTTGAACAGATGGCCGGACATTCTCCTTCAGGATTTTTTGGTAGACAGTAGAATTCATGGTTCCATCTATCACAGCAATCCTTCCAGGTCCTGAAGCAGCAAAACAACCCCAGACCATCAAACTACCACCACCATATTTTACTGTTGGTATGATGTTCTTTTTCTGAAATGCTGTGTTACTTTTACGCCAGATGTAACGGAACACGCACCTTCCAAAAAGTTCAACTTTTGTCTCGTCGGTCCACAAGGTATTTTCCAAAAAGTCTTGGCAATCATTGAGATGTTTTTTAGCAAAATTGAGACGAGCTTTAATGTTCTTTTTGCTTAAAAGTGGTTTGCGCCTTGGAAATCTGCCATGCAGGCTGTTTTTGCCCAGTCTCTTTCTTATGGTGGAGTCGTGAACACTGACCTTAATTAAGGCAAGTGATGCCTGCAGTTCTTTAGATGTTGTCCTGGGGTGTTTTGTGGCCTCTCGGATGAGTCGTCTCTGCGCTCTTGGGGTAATTTTGGTCGGCCGGCCACTCCTGGGAAGGTTCACCACTGTTCCATGTTTTTGCCATTTGTGGATAATGGCTCTCACTGTGGTTCGCTGGAGTCCCAAAGCTTTAGAAATGGCTTTATAACCTTTATCAGCCTGATAGATCTCAATTACTTTTGTTCTCATTTGTTCCTGAATTTCTTTGGATCTTGGCATGATGTCTAGCTTTTGAGGTGCTTTTGGTCTACTTCTCTGTGTCAGGTAGCTCCTATTTAAGTGATTTCTTGATTGAAACAGGTGTGGCAGTAATCAGGCCTGGGGGTGACTACAGAAATTGAACTCAGGTGTGATAAACCACAGTTAAGTTATTTTTTAACAAGGGGGGCAATCACTTTTTCACACAGGGCCATGTAGATTTGGAGTTTTTTTTCTCCCTTAATAACGTAAACCTTCATTTAAAAACTGCATTTTGTGTTCAATTATGTTATCTTTGACTAATAGTTAACGGTTTTTGATGAGCAGAAACATTTGTGTGACAAACATGCAAAAGAATAAGAAATCAGGAAGGGGGCAAATAGTTTTTCACACCACTGTAATACACTGCACGTATAATGCACGTTCACATTTAATACATATTGTTTTCTAAAGTGTGAAATAAAAATCATGGTGGACCAAACACACAACATATTTGAAAATATTTTATATATATATATATATATATATATATATATATATATATATATACACAGTGGTGTCAAAAGTATTCACATTCATTACTTGAGTAGAAGTATGGATACCAGGGTTTAAAAAGACTTCTTTAGAAGTTGAAGTATCAACTCAAGCTTTTTACTCAAGTAAAAGTGTAAAAGTACTGGTTTCAAAACTACTTAAAGTATAAAAGTAAAAGTAATGTGCGGGGGGAAAAAGCATTAAGGTCACGTGTTTTGATCATGCGACGGACGGGGGGGTGCGCATTCTGATCATGCGACGGGGGGGGGGGGGGGAGGTCTGGTTGTGGTGCATTCTTATCATACGATTTGGGGGGTGTTGCGCGTTCTTATCATGCGACCGGGGGTTTGCGCGTTCTGATCATAAAAATAGAGTAACGAGGCTATTTTTAAAATGTAAGGAGTAGAAAGTACAGATAATTGCTTAAAAATTTAGGGAGTAGAAGTAAAAAGTCGGCTGAAAAATAATTACTCCAGTAAAGTATAGATACCCAAAATTTCTACTTAAGTAAGGTAACGAAGTATTTGTACTTCGTTACTTGACACCTCTGTATATATATATATATATATATATATATATATATATATATATATATATTTTTTTTTTTTTTTTTTTTTTTATCAATTTTGGTGTTCAAAAAACACTTTGGAAAAAAATTAAAAGCTTTATTATTTAAATAATCATTCACTAATCATTCTTTTTATGTATCATTGTACCTATAATTATTATTTTATATAAATCAAAATAATCTCCTAATGCTAAAAGTTTTGTTTGATTCCTGTTCCTGCTTTTTTTTATAAATATTTTCCACTCAAATCATTCTTTATAGAATCGCACAATGAATTAGAAAGTTAAAACTTTAAACGAGACCATGTTTCACTAAGTCACATTATATTTTCTATTTATTTCTCTTAATTAAGAAAATTGAGTAATTTAATTTAAACTTTAGCATAACTTTCATATTATAATAAGAATTATTATATTCTTATTAAGAATATGAGAATATATTAAGAATATATTCAATATAAGAACAATTTGAATTTCATGGCGGCATCTTTTCCTCATCAGAAGAATTTTCTAATGTTCATTTAATATAATAAAAATTTAATTATATAAAATGACAGTATTATATAAAAACTTACTCTAGTCTAAATGTGTTATCCTACCTTAATCCTGATTGTGATTTCGCTTGTACATGTGTCGTACAGATCCAGACCACAAGGGGCGCCGTGGCCTGAATTTTGGGTTGAATGATTCCTTTGTGGAACAGAAAATAAAAATACATCAAAGTCTCATTTATATCTATAACTTAAACATGACTCCATATTAACTTAAAGACAGAATATTTACAGATGATTTTACAGGCAAAACTTTTTTTTTATCACTTGGTTATTTTTAATCACAAGGTTTTTATTGTCGATAATGATTACATGTTAATATATTGAGTTTATGCACTCTGCGGTTTTCTCTACACAACAATGTTAAAGAGGTCACATACTGTATTCTCCATGTGTTTATTGGGTTTCCTCCAGGTACTCTGGTTTCCTCCCACAGTTCAAAGACATGCAGTAGCATTTCTAAATTCCCTGTACACTGTAAAAAATAAATCCTGAAAATAGTTGTTGGAACAAAGAAATATATGTTGGGCTAATATAATGCTGGTGTCAAAAAAGAAAAATATGTTTTCTCAATGATTGTATAAATTTCATTACTCAACTACGAAAGTTTCATCGAGGCAACGAATAAAACTGTGTTCATGAAACATTTAACTGCACACAAACAATTTTATGTTGGACGAACAAGAGGGACCTCTGCGCATGCGCAAAAGCGTTCTTCCAGAATTTTCGAACTTCCCGCTATTTCCTCCCGAAATGGTGAGTACTTCATGGAAAGTAACTGTCCTGCAAAGTAATCAGCAATTTTAGCTTTATAACATATATATTATCCAGCAGCAAGCTTTAGAACATTATATTTTCGAGTGTTTATGTATATAATTTGGAGTGTTACAGTAGTTATCTGGCAATGCACTCGTTTCAGCTCCTAACGCATTTTTTTTCAGATGGTATGTACATTGACATTAATGTTAATCTATGAAACCGCTAAAGTTTAATTACATTACATACATTTTATTCATTTTAATGACTGATAATTTCAAAGGCTATTTGAAAAAGACGTTAAACACGTTAGTGCTCCACTGAGGGAGCTTAATGTTCTCACTCCTTCATCATTCATTAACCTTATATTGTCTGAAAACGGTTATAATGGCTAAACCGACATTTTTTTGTCTAGGATTTTTAATGGTTTTGAACAACAAACGGTTACTTAATTAGTTATTCATATATTTTTCTTTTTGTATTTCAGGTATTAGGGAGAATATCTGGGAAACAGTGCTTACTGCATCTGCAAACAATCTTGGAGCTTGGCAAAATTATTTCACAACATTTCTTTTTTTTAATATCTTAAACCATTTCTGAGTTAAAGCAAATATTTTATTTTCAAATAAGCCACTGCACGTTTTTACTGAGAAATATCAGTATGTTTTGTTCTACAAAGCAGAAGTCTATTTATCCAGTATACTGTTTTGACTGAGTGTGATATTAGTAAGCTTTGTAACATGAATGTTAAGGGCACAGTTTCATTCTTGCATTTTGGAATGTTATTTGCATATTTTGTTATAACAATGCAGCATTTGTTTATTTGTTGAAAGAGTAGCTGGATTGCACTTAATCAATGTTGATAGTCTTTAACAGGTGTTTAAAGTTTACATTAAAAAAATATTCAAATTTAGAGGAATGTGTCATGTTATTTGAAATGTGGCTACAGTGAATAACCTACTCAAGTAAACTTTAAGATGTTAATTTTATAATTATGCAAGCATAATTTCCAATTCAAAATGTACCTTTCAGTCAACTTGGAACATTTAATTGACACAACATTATATTTCAATTTGAGACTGCTTGTTGGCCTAACTAGGCATGTTTATTCAGCATAGAACATTTAGTTGACAGAATGTTTTATTTCAATTTGTGTGTACATTTAGAGGTAATCAGCACAGCAAAAACAAAATAGTTTACACAACTTATATTGAGCCAACTAAAAATTTTAGATGCAACAGGTCACTAGAAATTTTTTAGTTGGAGTAGCAAGAATTTTTTTACAGTGTATGATGGAGTGTGTTTGCCTGTGTTGTGCTCGGCACCACATCCACGTTGTCCCCTGCCTCGTGCCACGGGGTACCGCAGGCTCCAAAATGACGCCACACAGGATAAAACAAAAAAACAAAAACAAAAAAATTCCCGCGATGCAACACGCACTCAGCATCCTGTATTCATTTGTGATGTCACTTGTGCACAGCCTCAAAATCCCCACAAAGCACATGTTTGTTTGATGTCTGTTTTGGGCACGAGTCTTGATTAATAAATACTTTTAAATGCGTATGCAGCTCAGGACAACAATCTGAAAATTGTAAAGGGAAACAGAGCTTTTTGTGTTTAATGTCTCGATGTGAATGAAACTGCTAAATATTGCAATTATGACTTGGAAAGCACAGGAACAGGAATCTGGCCTTCTATTGATTGTCGGTTTTAATCCTCTAAACGTTCATAAGTTATGCAGGTGAGGAGACGAACAGCGCTGTCCAGTCATTGGTCAAATAGAAAAGCAGCCTGAAGATACATACAGGACTGAAGTACAGTTAATCACAGTGGGAAAACAACGCTATGTGACTTCCCCCGCTCCAAATGCCTCCGAGCAGCCAAAAAAACAAATAAATAGAAATACAAGGAGTTCCCCAAGTGTTTCGAGTCCGTCTCAGTCTCTCTCTCGTTCTACGTCAGCGTTCGATTCCTTTGACTTTAAACCCTCATGTTCACTCCATAAACAGTCCATTCCCCTGACAGCCCGATCCTTTCATGTGAGCTTTACTTCATTTGTTTGTCTGAACGTGAGCATGATGAACGTGAGAGACAGAGACTCGTGTTATCCCTGCTGACGAGAAGAGCTCGAAAGTGGGCCGAGAATGTCAGACGTCTAAATACCAAGACGTAAAAATAATGAAAAGTTGATTAAATTCGTCCCTATAAAAACAACTACGAGTTCAGGGTCGTAGCGATATGATGTAAATGTTTGGGTTTGTAACAAAAAAAAAAAACCATTCGTGGACCAGCAATAATTAAACACTGGCAGTTTTATGACACTGACTGAAATGTGACTTTGGAAAGTCAGATATCCGCCTGAATACCAAGCGATCGCAGATTCGGACTTTAAACTCACCATCAGGCACAAAAAGTGAACGGAAAAAAATCTTTCTTGTGGAATCGTAAGCACTTTCTGTCAAGCACGACATTCCTGTAGTATTGGACAGAACACTGGATAAACATGGCATGTGGAATGTGTTATACGTTAGAAACGCTACCATGTGGTTTGTATTTCAGTCATTATAAGGACATTTCAGAGATTAACATGAAAACAAAATTTAGGTAGAGGGTACAAACAGCGTCAGAGCTCCGGTGTCCTGGGTTCTATCCTGAGCTCGCACTGCTGTCAGTGTGGAGATGTCCATGTTCTCACTTCTTATTGTAAATTTCCCTTTATATAAGATGCCTCATAAATCTGCTAATGTTGCCCCTGGATTATACAGTATAGGGTATCGTTATTGGTATAAACGCATTGTTGAAACGACACTGTTTCAAATCAAACTAAAGTTTCAGTAAGAGGTTACTGTACACATCAGCCAATGTTGCAGAACCAGAAGCCCAAGGTGTAACGTCAGACATGATCCAGCTCTCCCTACCTGGACTGAGCCAAACCAAAGGTTCGAGTTTCATCTGATGAATCATGATTCGGTCTGATACTGTATAATTCAGTGCCTCTTACCCAGGTGTCAAGAGGATGTTTTATGGAAAGTACCGGGCCTTCAAGGCAGAACCAAAACACTGAGCCATGATCCTGCCTGTATGAAGGGATGGTGATAGACCCTGTCCTTACACCTTTATGGACTTGGACCACTAGTTCATTGGGTGGATTTGGACCCTATATAGCTCCTTCTACAGTACCTGAACAGACTCCAACTGCAAGTCCAGTTGGACATCATGAGTCTCATCCTTCTTGGAATGACAAATCCTCAGCTTCATGTAAATGGGAGACGTCAGACCTATACCAGTTTCTCCTGTCTGGTTTCAGTTAATCCAGAAATCGTGTGGATAAACTCCTGAATCAGTGAGTTTGTTTTCCTGAGGTTTAGGGTTCAGGCCTAGTGTTTAGACTAGAATTCTTTGTCAGGAAAATGTATGGTTGTTGGGATTAACAGTGGTGATCAGTAACATGTGGTAATGGGAACAATAGTGATCAGTGATTGATCTTTCTAAATAATAATGGTCATTGATGGATCTTTGGGAACAATAGTGATCTGTGGGTGACCTTTGGGAATAAGGCATGATTCTGCTCTAGGCCTGATTTAAAACATCCAGATATCCAGGAATACACTGGTAATTTTCCAGGCCTTTAAGTAGAAACACAAAACTTCACTCCATGAAAAGTGTTTCTCTGTTGAAACCCAATGAAAGAAAGGGCTAAAGTGGTAAAATTGCTACCTAATGATCAATAGATAACTGATAGCTGTTGTTCAAGTTATTATTCAGTGTTAAGCATGTCGTCCTAGAAACAAGTCATTTCCGAGTCTGAATTGAGCAACAGTCTGTTAAATCTTGTTATTACTATAAAACAGAGACACCCTGCACACAACGTTATTTCTCACGGCCCGAGACTGTAAACTATTTAGGACTAGTGCAGCATGAACTCCTCCTAACACGCACGTCAGTACTGTCCCATGTTTATTCATCACACACTTTTAGTCATATTTACGAGCGGAAGCTCGAGCACAATGTTGAAGAGCCTCTTTTGTAAGACTGTCACAGCCATAGATTAATCTATAACACGATGTTTATAGTGTATTGTTTAGGATATCACTGTGCTATTCAGGATGTTCACAGGATGTCCGTATCCACATCCAAACACACACTTATACACAGATGTGCAATAAACACACAATCCAATCATCAAGGCTTATTATGGTCACATTAATATTATTATTAGTAGTAGTAATAGTAGTAGTGCAAAGAAACAAAGGCAAAACCAATCAGAGTAATAACTATGGATGACAATCTCATCAGAAATTGTTAAAAGCTGCTTTAAAAGCGCTACGTAAATAAAATTTAACTGAGTCGAACTGAAAAGAAAGAAAGAAAGAAAGAAAGAAATTGTGGATTTTCTTACAATCAAAATGACTCAGAACCGATTCTGTAGGAGTCTAAAATGTAAACCCAACCAAAAAAATAAAAAAATTTATTGTAGCTTAAAGATCAGTCTTTAGCTTTGTGAATAAAGACGACTCCTGATCCTGACACGTTAATGCTGCTTCTCCAATTTTGAACACAGGGTGTTGAAAAGAATTAACAACCCCAAGATTCAAAAAAAGAATGCCCAAGAATGAGGCATCACTGTTTTGTTTTTTTATCCGTGACTCGGTTGATTAGCGATCATCTACAACTGGATTGCAAAAACACAGCTGTTCCATATTCACCACAAAACATGCTGTTCTAACTTGCCATGTTGCATGTTTAAGTGATTAAAGCAATCAGCCTAAAGGAAAAAAAAATGTTATGTTTCAATTTTCCCAAAATCAGCCATGATATGTTTTCTGTCTGAAGTTTTTTTTTTTTTTTTTTTCAGCCGTGTTCTGGGGATATGAGTCAAATACACAGCATCTAAAAAGCCCCCCAAAAATCCTACAGTATCTGGCTTATCAATGAAAACCCCACACACCCGTCATAAATCCATCTTAAAGTCTAATCACAAAATTCCATCAGGACATCAGTCTCGGAGAGAAGGTCTGGTCCAGAACTTGGATGCGAAATTATATTTTAGAGCCAAATATGTATTTTGAGACGTGTGTGATCTTTCACTGCTGAACTGGAGGTCATTACATTAATCTCAAAGCTCTTTTCATAAATGTTAAACAAACATTTTACAGAACACTTCCTAATATCAACAGCTATAATTTACTGAAACATGTAATATAAGTCTGTGATTTTCTGCTCTCAGCTGCAGGTATAGAAAATTAATAAAGACCTTCTAACCAATGAAAATGCAGAACTGAAGATTGCAGTGGCCGTAAAGGACAACCATGTTCATTCATTATCTCAGTTGGATAAGAAATATAATTTAGTTAAATAACAACAAAATATATTTTTAGATGATTTTCTTTTATTGATTTTTTTTTCAGGAATTTGAATGAATGTCAGGTTAAAAATTAATATAACATTACAGCAGTATTTGAATTGAACTTTTTACATCTTTCTCCAAAATTTTCAATGAATAATATAAAAAGGTATATTAAATGATATGCACACGGCGGGCCACATGCACCGAATCGATTTCTCTTCCCTCAGATCATAATGCCTTTGCATGTGGCTTTGACGTATTTTTGACAGTGGTGTAACACACTACATTCATGGGCGTAATTTTATTCCATACACATCAGTATAAGTTTTACAAAATGTACACTGCCTAGCAAAAAAGAGGTGGTGTTTCACAAATGGCCAAATTATTAGTCTTTATCAAGCAAAAAAAGAAAACAAAGTAGATGAAGCTGAAATGACTGGAAATTACTGGAATTAAGACATTAAGGTTAAACAATAATGTCCAACACATTATACATATTCTGTGTATATATAAGAGAATTTACACACACACAGTGTGAGGAAAACTTACAGGATTAGGACTAAACAGCTGTTTATCAAACAAAAAGGCTTTCGGTTTGTTAGAGGGCATAAAGATTAAAGACATTGGAGTGATGGAAAAAGGTCATGTGACCAGATGAGTACAGATTCAGCCTATTCCAGAGTGATGGGCGTGTCAGGGTAAGAAGGGAAGCACCAGGAGCGATGCTCCATCATGCATAGTGTCCACTGTAGAAGCCTCTGGAGACAGTGTTATGATCTGGGGTCGATCAGTTGCTCAGGTCGAGACTCAGCAATGTTATGGGGCAATAAAATGAAGTCAGCTGACGACCTGAATGAAGTTTTTCCTTCCCTGATGCCACAGGCATAGATATTATTTTATTATTAAATAAACTGATATATATTAAATTGAGTATTTATATTTTATTTTTTATATTTATTTTTATATTTTATTATATTATTTAATTTGTGATATGTTTTTATTTGTGATATTAAGAACAAAACTATTTTTTAAAAATCTGAAACTTTGTGCATTATTATTATTATTATTATTATTATTATTTAATCCATCTAGGAACCTCTGTAGTCCAACTAGGGACCGTGGAGGCCAGTGGTGACCGTTGTATTTATTCCCATTTTTACAACTGTGGTAGGACCTGCAGTCAACATTCACACACGTAGTCAAACACTACGGGCAATTTTGGAACGTCAGTTAGTCTAACCTGCATGTCTGCATGAACTGTGGGAGGAAACTGGAGAACCCAGAGGAAACCCACCAAGCATGAGGAGAACATGCAAACAGTGCTTACTTTTATTATTATTATTATTATTATTATTATAGTAATTTGTAGTAGTAGGGGGATTGTTATACTTTAAAGAAAGAAATGTTTAAAGATTTTCATTTTACCTTCCAAGTAAAGATAAACATTAAACGTAGATGTGAAAAAGAGTTTTAAAGAAAGTTAGACTAGGGGAGGGGGGGAGGGGGGAAGTGGTGCAAAATGTTCACAAATGTTTCATCAACAGTTCGCACATCAGCGCCTCTAACACACACTGCTCAGATGATCCTGGAAATACCCCCGACACACACAAAAGTGGGAGGAGGGAGTGACCCGGAGCGCACGAGGGATCCCCGGCCGCAGTGTGTGTGTGTGTGTGTGTCTCTGTCTCTCTGCTCCAGTTGTAAACTTTCCCACCGTGAAGAAGAGATGACGATGTCTCGCAGCCATGACTCCCGAAAATGACTCGTGCGCGCTGCTGAACGGCAGTGCCGGGTGTACCGGGGGCGGCGCGCGCCACCCGCCCGTGCAGCTGTCCCGCGCGCTGCCGCTGGGCTTGGTCCTGGGAGCGCTGATCGTGTTCGCGGCGCTCGGCAACGCGCTGGTGGTGGCCTCGGTGCTGCGGGACCGGCGGCTGCGCGCGCCGACGCACTGGCTGATCGCGAACCTGGCGGCGGCGGACCTGCTGCTGAGCGCCGCCGTGCTGCCGGTGTCGGCGGCGCGCGAGGTCCTGCAGCGCTGGGCGTTCGGCAGCGTCTTCTGCGACGTGTGGGCCGCGCTGGACGTGCTGTGCTGCACCGCGTCCATCCTCAGCCTGTGCGTCATCTCGGTGGACCGGTACGTCGGCGTCAGCCGGCCGCTCGCCTACTCCCGGATCGTGACGCGGCGCCGCGCCGCACTCGCCGCGCTCTCGGTGTGGCTCGCCTCCTTGCTCATCTCCGTCGGCCCGCTGCTCGGGTGGAAGCAGGCGCGCTCGCCGGACGCCGCCGCCTGCGACATCACCGAGGAGCCGTACTACGCGCTCTTCTCCTCGCTCGCGTCCTTCTACATCCCGCTCGCCGTCGTCCTCGCCATGTACTGCCGCGTGTACATCGTGGCCAAGCGCACCAGCCTGAGTTTGCAGCTGGGCGTCCGGAAGGAGAGGATCAACTCCACGGAGGTCACGCTGAGGATCCACCAGGGCTCGAGGACGCGCGAGGAACCCGGGCATCACCCGCGCAGCGCGCACACGGTCACCGCGCTCAAGTTCTCCCGGGAGAAAAAAGCGGCCAAAACAGTGGGAGTGCTGGTCGGAGCCTTCACCGCCTGCTGGCTGCCCTTCTTCATCACCTTACCCATCGGTATGTGGCATCATCATCATCATCATCATCAACATAATAATAATAATAATAATAATAATAATAATAATAATAATAATGCGCGCTCTCTGCGTAATGCTTGGCTCTTGTTCTGGGTATTAATGTAGGAGAGACAGAGTTGAGGTTTGGTTCTAACTGACAACACAATGTTTTTGGAAAGTATTATAAAGAGTTTTAGCATTATAATGAGCAGCACGTGGCTTAGTGGTTCTGATCTCTGTGTGTGTGTGTGTGTGTGTGTGTGTATGTAGTCGATCACGTACTCCGGTTTCCTCCCACCGTGATAACAACATGGTCTCAACATGCTCGGTTTGTGCTCTGAGAGAACAGAGTCGGGTTTTGGTTCTTATTTATCACACTACAACTTTAGCAAGTATTAGTATTAGTCAAAGTATGATAATAGACAAATCTATCCAAATTGCCCATAGTGTGTGAATGAGCCTGTGTATGTGTGTGTGTGTATTTGTGTGTGTGTGTGTGTGTGTGTGTGTGCCCTGTGCTGGGATGGCACCGTGTTCAGGGTGTACCCCACCTCATGCACCTGTGATAGGCTCCAGGCCCCCGTGTCGCTGAATACAGGGATGATGATGAGTGTGTGAGTGAGTGTGTAGTATCAGTTATAGCAACATGGTGGCTTAGTGGTTAACACTGTGGCCTCGCACCTCCAGGGTCTGGATTTGATTCCCACTTCTGGTCTGTGTGCATGGAGTTTGTATACCTTCCCTGTGCTCTGTAGGTTCCCCCAGGTACTCTGGTTTCCAGTCCGAAGGCATGCAGATTAGGCAAACTTTGTAATCCGCAGTGTGTGAATGAGTGTGTGAATGTTGCCCGGAGGACTAGAGATTATCATATGCTAGATGGTTGGAATGTATCTGAGTTGTTCACATGTCATTTTACATGTACGTAGTTTCCTAAAACACACAGATTTCATAAGGAACTCTGCATGTGTAGCAGGAAAACACTAAGGGCTTCACCGTAATGTTTTAGAAACTGCAAAATGTAACTCTTATGTGCACAAATACAGTATATAGACAAATCTATAGGATGAAACTGTATCGTATTTCATTAATATATTTCAATACTTGGATTGTGTGTGTGTGTGTGTGTGTGTTTATTGCTAAGGGTTTTTATTTCACCTATGAAGGTCCTCTTTATGATAAGACACAGGGTCTAAACCCCGGTCCTGGAGAACACCTTGTCTTTCACATTTCCTCCAACACACCCAGGAAATGTTCTTGTTTGGTGGGAGTTTAATGGAATCAGATGGGTGTTTGCCGGAAAGTGCAGGACTAGTTTAATGTAAGATAAGCGGTTGTTCAGAACCGGAGTTGGGAACCAGGGTATGATAAAGAAACATGCAGTAGTAGAGTTCGACCTTTAAGAGTTTCCCAGTGAGTCAAAAACAAACAAATAAACAAAAACACAGACAAACAAAGTATCTGACACATTTTTAGACTGTGTGCATTGAGTTCCTGGTTTAATTGCACTCTTGGGAAGAAGAGATTAAATCCAGAAGGCTGAAGCGTACTTCCGTTTCAGTAGTACTGTATGTGGGAAGCTGTAGGATGTTAGGACCCTGATAAAAATCCATGTGATTTTCACAAACCTCCAATGGAAGGACGATGCGGCGGCGCTTTAGTGCTTACGCCCGTCCAGCTCTCTCACCTCCTCATCTGTGAACTCGGTGAACTCAAAGAGATCAGCCTCCGAAGCTTCAACGGTTGTCTGAAGGATAACATCAGCACCAGTGTTCCTATAAATAGATCATCACATTGTAGATCACTAACCAGCTGAACTGAGTCTTTACTATGACTTTGACATAGACTTATAGATTAACTGCATTCTTGGTCTTCAAATCCATCATTTACATCAACATCATCCTCAATACCTGTGTGATGCATTTCTGACAGATATGACATGGAACATTGATGGAAAGTTTTATTCGAGTTAACACTGAAACCTGTTTCACCTTTTATTCCTATTAGGGCTGCACGATATTAGGAAAATATGCGATATTGTTGTTGAATATTGCGATAACGATATTTCTTGCGATATAACATTTCCCTAGAGAAATTAATTTTTTTATTATTATTATTGCCTATTTTTATTATTATTTATTTATATGTAATGATCATACTAAAATAAACAGGTAATAGATATTCGTCTGATGTAATTAAATCTAATTCAGGCTAAAAAGAAACTATATGTCAAGGAAGTTGCAAATATTTAGACTTCAAAACACTATGAATGACTTAAACCCCTCAGCAGATATTCTGACTTCTGGTTTGTTGTTACTATAAACCTGCCAACACAATATGAATTACTTTCAAACATTACTGTTTATTTACGTGTAACCGTGTAACACTCATCAATAGTGTCTTACAACAAGAGCATCTTTTAAACTAAATATTCTCTTTGGCTTGCCTGTTTTTTTGTTTTGTTTGTTTTGTAAATAAAAATAAATATTGTTAAACAAAAATAAATAAAAAAAATACTATTTGTCTCACACACACGCGTGCGCGCGCTCCGCGACCGGCACTAGGACCCGGAAGTAATGCGGGCGCGAACCAGGAAGTATAAGAGGAGTAAACAAACCATCGCATAGAGCTTAGTCACCGAGTTCGCGCATGTCGGTTCAGATTGTTTACTTTCTGATTCGAGTGTGTGTTTATAGGACGCGGGTTAAATGTGTGTTTTTCCGTTGCTCCCCTTTTGTGAGAGTCCTTAAACTAATACGCGTGGTTATCCTGCCTACTCGCTTTTTGCTTCCGCATTTGGGTTTACCGTCCACCCTACAAAGGGCTAACGGCTAATCGCTAAGTCTTCTGATCATCCCGGGTTAGTTCGCGACAGAATGAAGTATAAAGATATATATATATATATATATATATATATATATATATATATATATATATATATATAAAGATATAAGCGGGTATAAACATAGTAAGGGCCCATCTGATTGGTCAAATTTGGACACACAAATGCTTGGCACATAAAGTATTTATCGCAACTCTTTGCGATACGGAAACGGCATGCCATGCGATAACGATATTTTTTCGATATATCGTGCAGCCCTAATTCCTATTGTATCAAAATACAATATTGTGAGCATAACATCTAAACACGTTTATGCAAATTCCCATTTAAACTTGTTTAATGTGTTAAATGATCAATCAACAAGTGTGGGTTTTTTCCCAAATGCAGAAAGATTATTGTTAATTGACGGAGCATCACAATGGCGTTAACTTGGCAAAACGTTTTCCGAGACTCGACCCAGGAGGGTTTCTAATAAACTATGATTCTGCGTATGTTCAGTCATTTGCAGCTGGTTTCAGTGTAGAGGTTTCATGTTAAATGTTAAACATTATGAATAACCAGCATGTGTTTGGACTCTTTTGTGAAGTGTCTGGACGCACACTGAGCACTAGAGGACTTCATTACTCGGTTAGCAGGGATTCTCTTTTGAAATTTTTTTTTTTTTTTTTTTTTTTTTTCCACTTGGTCTGTGCTCAATCTGCGCCGGATATCCGGTTCCAGATCACAGCGAGAGTAATGGAGAATTCATGGTATCGACCTTCTGCTGTGGTCGTGACGAAGCCCATGGAGGAAAACTGAAAGAGGGCGAGAGAGGGCTTTTATTTTCCCCTCCGCTTCCTTTCTTCACCCTGCAGGGCCTCGGCTCTGTGTGCTGCGTTGATCCAGCTGTGCTCCAGTGGGGGGAAGCAGCGTGTGAGAATTGAGATGTTTAGGATCGCGTGGTTATTATAAATGCATTAACATCACAGTCATTCCTCTGCAGGCCGAGGTCACGACCCCGAGGCCACAGTGCAGCTGGATTGGCTCTTAATTAGACAAGTTTTCTCAGAGTTAAGAGCAGACCTCTGCACCGGGTCCTGGGATTTCCTGAGTCGTAGCATGGCACTTCATCTCGCCCGAGATTGGGATTGGGACGATAAGATTCATTCATGGAGTTGATAAAGTTTCCATTTTTAAACAGGATCACACGTAGAAGTGTAGCAGTGCCTCGTGTTTTTAATTAGAGAAACTGGAACATCGTGAAAAAAGGTAACGTTAAATAATTCAGGCTTAAATTGCTAACCGTGACATTAAAGTCAGGTTTATGGCTACATATGAGCTCCTTGGACTTAAATCTATCATTATCGTAGTTGTTATAGTAAATGAGTTTCTTAGTAATTGAGTGATTAATTGCTTAAAGCAGAGTTAGAACCCTGAAGCTGATTACTTTTCGATAAAAATTTCAATACTTCATCACTTTTTCTCCTTTTATTGTTACGCGTGATCAAGAAACCACAAAAGCTTTGTGACAAAGTGCTGACACTGGAGACTCCTTCCATACAAGTTCCATAAAAACTCCGTACAGGACCCTGCGTAGGTTCTTGCTACAAAAACAACTACGTATTATAGCTGCTGTAGTAGAAAAGTAATAATAATAATAAGAAGAAGAAGATAAATAACTATTGACCGATCCAGTTTAAACTCGAGTAGAAAATTAATTACGTCCTGAGCGTTTGTTATCCCGAGAAAATATTAAAAATATATTTTGAAAAATCCAATAAAACATTTCTTAATAAAAAAATTGTTAGTTGCAGCTTTATAAAACCAATATCCTCAATCCGGACCGTCTCGGTTCACACCTGTCCAAACAAACCAGGTTTTGATTCAACGAGAAAGAATCCTGCATAAATAAACACACCCCAAAGAACTGTCTGCTCTCTAAGAACCATAATTTATTAACTCTTAGATTTTCACATGCACATACTTGCTGAACAAAAAGGTTTTATCGCTGAATTTTTCAGACTGACCTTTAAAGGAAGCAAACAAGCGAAAGATATACACTCTGTACCATAACATCCTGTTTTACTTATTGGTCAGCGGCCAGCGTGGTGCGGACCTATTGTCTTTTTGGACAGCATGTGGAGTTAGTGGGTCATATTTCATAAACTCGAGATAGTATGAAACCTGCAGACCCCGTGTGTACGTTCTTTACTGGTAGCATGCTAATCCATCTTCCCCTCCATCTCATGTTCATGCTTTGTCCTTCAAGCACAAACAACTTCAGGCTCTAAACACACAATAATATTAAAAATAATCAGCACACAATGCTGTGTGTATTGCACAACACAAGACTATCAACAGTGTGAATCAGGCTTTAATCGCTCATTCGATTCAGGCACAGAGGCATCTGTAGGTTATTATTCTTACACAACATATTGTGAAGCCTTATTACATCCTGAAATACAAGCTGGAAAAAAAAAAAGCAAGAAAATCATGATGTATTCCCCAGGCTTGCTCCAGGGGTGGAGGAGGTACAGCTTAAATATCAAATCACAAAATATTACAACACATGATATCTGTTTCAATATGTTAAAATAAAACTTCTAGCAAAAAACAAAAATGTTTTATTTTAAAATCCCTTTAAATTGATTTCGAGAATAGCTGATGATAGAATATGTTTATGGTATCAGTGATAAAGTGTCTCATCCAGGTGGAAAAGTGACTCTTCAGACAGGATCGTATAACACCATTTTACATAATACTCAATGCTTCTTATCTCCTTAATATACACATTAATATTTTTAGCAGATAAAAAGAAACACATTTGCTAAATAAATTTTCATGACCTTTTATGTTTTAATGTCTGTAACGTTTTTGAATTCAAATCTTTCAACGATCATTCAGATGAAACTCACGTGAAAAGACATAAACCTGAAAAAGTGTATTATTCTGAAAGGAAAAATTGTTAAAATATTGCAACATGAATTTGACATGGTTACGGACACTACCGATTTTTTTCTTTAGAATATTTTAAGCACAGAGGTTACCCTGGAATTTTAATGGTGTATGTGTTTACAATAATTATTGGGCAGACTCAAAAAAAGACAATTTTTGTCTACAATTTTAACTG
This sequence comes from Channallabes apus, assembly GCA_030522415.1. Classification (NCBI taxonomy): domain Eukaryota; kingdom Metazoa; phylum Chordata; class Actinopteri; order Siluriformes; family Clariidae; genus Channallabes; species Channallabes apus. The sequence continues at coordinate 3,178,078 of CM060113.1, read as the reverse complement.
AATAAACTATAATTTTTTTTATGTTTTATGGTCACATAATATAAGGTGTGTGTCTAATCCGGAGTCTTTAAACAAAACCACTCTTGTTCGAACACTTTAATTTAAGCAACAGTTCTTACAGGTCATCTGCTTCTAGAAGCTTAAACCAATTTTAGTATCAATACGAATAAAGAAATATTAATATTTTGCATTTAAAATTTTTGGGGCACATACAAAATCATCTCTCCAAAACAGCTGAAGTTAGGAACTTGAAATTTTTAGTGAAGCAAGATTGGTCACTTCCATGTTGAACTTCAGAAGTACAGTAGCTTCTTTGGCCACACGGTTTCTGTATTGTATGTTTAACATAAAACACATACAGTACAATTAGCACCAATAGTTTTGGCTGACTGTATACAGTATGTAGCAATATTATTATAGTACCGCATTGCTAGCCTGATCTCTTGATGTTAAATGGACATTTGTTACTATCCAGCTGTTCAGCCATCAATTCTACTTCAATGACGTTATGCCGCTTTTCCACTGCATAGCACGGTTCAGTACAGCTCACTTTGGTTCGGCTCAGTTCGGCTCGGTTTGCGCTTCCACTGTAGTTTAGTACCGCTTTAGAGTGGGCGGGATTATTCACGTGTCATTATTCACGTGTCACTACTGCCGTGACATTATCGTAATGGTCAGAGATGTAAAGATCTTCAACTTGTTTTTTGACATCATCAAGACAAAGGAGTTTTTTGCATTTTTTCCTTTAATGGGAGGAAAAAAACACAGATTGGTGAAGGAATTATAGTTTATAGCTGCTATAACATAAGTGTTAATAGAAAGTAAAGACCCAGGACTTGTGGTTATGGCAGGTTTCATCGCTCACCATGGTCAAGAACTGAGATATCTAAATTAATCAATCACAGACAGACAAAAAAAACTGATACTGATGTATACACGTGTATATTCACTTTTTCAGTCCCTCCATCAGACTAACATCCATTTAGCTACTAACCTAGCGCGTCCCTTTGTTCTTTGACCCAGAAATCAGTTTTGGATGGGAGCTGGGGTTCGACTACAGGGTCAGCCATTATACAACAGCACTGGAAAATTTAAACTGGGTCGCACAGGCAATGAAATAGTACAGATACACACAATCACATGTTTTTCTGGTTGTTTTCGGTTGTTTCTATGACCAATCAAATAAAGAAATATAATAATAATAATAATAATAACAATAATAATAATAATATGCTCATTTTGAGAGTTCTACATTTTCGCGACATCATTCCCATATTCTTGAAGTGATAAAATGTACACATTATAAAAGTATTGATAACTTTCAACCTAATTGACAAATTGAAAACTAAAACATCACAAGCCTGTTTCTGATTGCATATGGGAATGCTGCAGCCAATCAGGATTAAGCGTATAAATCATGTGATGCTCAACACGGACCTCCTCTTTGTGTTTTGAGTTAATGTCATCATAATTGTCTTGTACATTTAAAATGTTAAATCTGTCATTTCTTTGCAAAAACAGATCCATCAGTTGTGTGACGTTCAGGTGAACTTGGTTTATTTCTTATAAAGTGGAACCTCGGATTACGAGCATAATTAGTTCCTGAAGCGGCTCATATTCCAAAACACTCGTAAACCAAATTTCATTTTCCCATAGGAAATAATGGAAACACAAATTATTCGTTCTACAGCCCAAAAAAATAAATATATAAAAATAATTAACACAAAATATACAGTAAAAATACAAAAATTAACCTGCACTTTACCTTTAAAAAATGTAAAAATATATCCTGATAGATAAGTGTTTCCGTTTGTGCACGCAGGCGCTCTGTGTGTGTCTGTGTGTGCGTGCGTAAGGCAGGGAGAGTGTGTGTTTGTTTGGAATCCTGAGAGGGGGGCTGTAAAAGCATGTGTTTTTGTGGTTGTGCAAAGCCAAGCGAGAGTGTGCACATGTGTGTGTGTTGGTGTAAGTGAATGAACACACACACACACGCGCGCACTCTCTCTTGGCTTTACAGCTCCCCCTCCTCACAGCTACAAACACAGAGGAAAACTCTTCTCTGTCGCGACTATTTTCAAAGGTGAGGAGCTGATTAATTAGTTTGTTGTTGTTGTTTTACTTTACAGCAGTGATTGTGTTAGTATGCGCTCACGTGAGTGTGACTAGCGATGTTCCTTGCTAATTTTTAAACGGATTTAAGAATGGTCTCTCCGTTAATGTGTGTGTGTGTGTGTGTGTGTGTGTGTGTGTGTGTGTGTGTGTATTCACCAAGCAGGGGAAACGATTACCTACAATTCCGCACAAGATAGAGAAAAAACGTTGGCTCAGTTGTGATCATGTGACGCTCGGCGTCAAAACAAGAAGCGCATGCGTGATACATGATACTCGGTGCTCGTAAACCACGACAACGCTCGTTTTTCAAGTCAAAAGTTATTTAAAAATTTTTGCTTGTCTTGCGGGACACTCGCAAACTGCGTTACTCGTGATCCGAGGTTCCACTGTACTGTAGCTCTATTAGTTCATAGTTTCTGAATGACGACTGAGTGAGAATATTGCTGCTGACTGCCGTGTGTTATCCCGATACTGTACATGTCACGTTATGAATCCTAATCAGATGAGTTATTTTTTAATTAATCAAAATTTGATTGTTTGATTGATATTTCCTGCGGTGAGTAATGATAATACAGTTCATGATTATGGATAAAAATGGAGATATATGTTTTTGCAAATGAACTCGTGTTGCTTCTGTTTCAATAAACTCTATTCTAGCAGATTCTATCCTGCTTCAAATTGATTTGTCAGTTTAACAGAATAACAAAAAGGCTCGCTTTAATTCCCTACCCAACTTTTATTTCCTGGATGATTTTTAATGTTACTTTAAATCACTTGATATTTCCTGACCTTGTTTTAATTGAGAATTTTATCCTTGAACAAACATGGTGTCCAAAACAAATGAAATGCATCTCATTAATTAATTAATGGCGTTATATTTCTGTGCTTAATATCAGGCCTGAATCTTGGAGCATGTTTACACAACACATTTCAGCGTGGCGTCTACTGGTGCTGGATTTAATACTGATCCTCACTTGAGACAAAAAATTCACTTACTTTAAATGTCAAAATCTTTAACCCTGATCCGGGTAAACTCAGCCCTGCGCGTGTGGCGTCCAGGTACATTCTGATTCCTGCTTATGTTAATAGCCCTTATATCTCACAATAAGTCGATTATATCGTATTTCTTTCTGCATTACGGCAGTGTGAGAGGATTGATGCTCTATCAGCATTTCTTATTGCACAGCAAAAAGAGAAGCAGAAAAATGTAAGACAGTCTAGCGCCTTAGCCCTGAGTCACGCCGTGGTTTATTCGACCTCTGAGCCAAATCCCACGCTTTTCCTCTCGAGCTTGTGAATGCCGTGAGTCTGCGCTGCTGCTGCTGCTGCTGCTCGTGCATGTTAAAAGCTTCTCTCTCTCTCTCTTAGGAACGGTGGTACACATCCGACACCCATCCAAATTTATCACAGAGATCCAATGAAAGAATAAAAGTCAGAGAGAACAAAAAGAACAGCACGACACGCTTTACACAGCTGGAAGTCCTCAGTTGATTATTATTATTATTATTATTATTATTATTATTATTAATTATAACAGCTGTAGGACTGGAGCCCCAGAAGGAACCATGATGTTGTATGAAGTTGTCATGATGACGGGGTAAATTTGATTAATGAGGCTCGGGTAGCATTACACGATCGACCCCAAGACAACGTCGCAAATAAAACAACAAGACAACAGAACACCATCATTAACTTAAAAAAGAAACCTTGTTATCAGCAGGATGGAGGAGTTAATTGAAAAATATCACTAAATATTGTTTTTTATTAAGGTTGTATTTTCTACATTTTGTTCGTTCTGAAAGCATTTTACCAAACAACAACCTGAAACTAAACTCGTTCCAAAATCTGTAAAGTTGCCAAATTAACGTTCTGGCAACCAAATGACAACAATTTCAAGTCAACCATGAAATTCCACAGGTGAAATTTCGGATTGTTAAACTCATCGTCCCAGAGGAAATAATGTAAATGCAGATAATCCGTTCCAGCCACCCAAAAATATTACCAATTTTCAAAACTATTAGATTATCTAAAAACAATCAAAACCTTTAATAAAGACATGTAAATGAAGTAAAATATGAAATACTGTAAATAGACATTAAACCTCATTTAACCTTAATTTATGATTCCTCTTGGCACCGGCTGCTTTAAAAACGAAACTCGGCTCTGTTTTCAATTCAGTTCAATTTTATTTCTTTTTTAACAATTGACATTATCGCAAAGCAGCTTTACACAATCAAAAAAAATCTTCTACTTTTCTTCTGCTAGATGTAATCTCACTTCGCTTGGCTTCCTACTGACGCAAACACATTTTGAGCGGCTCCCGGATGTATGCGCGACTTCAGCGTTCAGTCGATCGTATGCCAAAAATCATGGTGAGGAAAATTTCTTGCAAACTTTCAGTTCTGAAGGTGAAAATTAGTCTGCTGAGGAACACTGTATTACACGAAGCTAACTCGAGTAAATACAAAATGCAGTTTTTAAATGATGATTAAGACAAAAAAAAAGAGAAAGGAAAAAAAACGAGAAAAAAACTTGTCCACACCTGCCCGACGCTCTGTGGAAAAGTAATTGCCCCTAAACCTAATAACTGCTTGAGCTCATCCTTGGCGTTAACAGCTGAAATCAATCAAAAAATCTGTGATACCCGCCAGTGAGTCCTTCACGTCGATGTGGAGGAATTCTGATCCGCTCTTCTTTGCAGAATTGTGTTAATTCACCCACATTGGAGGGTTTTCGAGCATGAACGCCCTGTTTACGGTCATCTCAGTCAATGTCTAGACTAAAGTTCTAATACATTACAGTTCTCATATGCCTCTTTTCCACTGCATAGAACGACAGGACACGGTTCAGTTCAATTCACTTCGGTTCGGCGCAGTTCGGCTCGGTTTGCGCTTCCACTGCAGTGTAGTAACGCTTTAGCGTGGGCGGGATTTCTCACGCGCGCGGCACCGCTACTGCCATGACGTCATCGTAAACGCTCCACAAACAAACACACAACAATGGAGCATATCGACGGCATGGTGTTCTTCATTCTCGGCATGTGGATGTTTTTAACAGCGAGACGAAGGAGTTTGTTTCAAAAGAGGCCGACGGTTAATACAAAAAGGTGCGTGCGATCCTTCTCTGGCTGTTTCTAAATATAGCGGTTCTGTTGTCTCGTGTCGCAAGTTCAGTGACGCAGTAATGACGATTTTCTCCGGCCAATCGGTGACCAGCAGAGTTTACACGTCACGTTTTGGTAACGGTTCGGCGCACTTGGAACCTCGGCTGAGGTGGTACTAAAAAAAGGACCAGGTACCAGGTACTGTTCCCAGTGGAAAACCCCCCAAAAGTGAGTAGAACTGAACCGTGTCGTGCCGTACTATGCAGTGGAAAAGCGCCATTAGTAACAGCTCGTTCACAGGGACGTGTAGGTCTAATTCTAAATGAATGTTATTATTTAACCGAGAAACATATTATTCATGATGAGGTTTTTTTTCCTCATGGAAGAAGACTACAGTTTACGTGCTTTCAAGACAGAAAAATTTACACAAGCTGTGTTTTGGTTTTGCCGTAATAACTATAAGAGATGAAAGAATATTTGTAGCAGTACTGAGTACAGAAACTATGTGCAACTTATTTACTTTAAAATAATCATGATTTATATTCATTTACACATTTTTAATCATTGGCAAACTGCAGTGGAATAAAAGGAGGATAAAACACTCAAGGATGTGCCGTGATAGGAAAATATTCAACTTCAGGATGGTCAGAGTAACCCTGCCTCATCGCACCATCCTGCTGTGGATTATTTTCCTAAAACAGCAGAACACAGAGTGTAAGGAGTCTCCAGTGTCAGAGCTTTGTACCGGTCAGAGGTAAAGCTGTTTTCTCAGGACAGATGAGCAGTCAGAGAAGTTGTTGTAGCAGAAACATAGACTGTGGGTTGGTGTGTGTGTGTGTGTGTGTGTGTGTGTGTGTGTGTGTGTGTGTGTGTGTGTAATCAGAGACTAAGGAAAGTTCTTTTTTTATCCTAAGCTCCACCCATCTAATACGTGAGTTAGATTTCCAGCCAACTCAAGTGTACCTTATATGTTTATGTTTAGGTGCAAAAGTTTGTGCCCCCTCGTATGTGGTGTTCTCCTAACGCTTCAGTATATCGTGTAAAGAAACACCAGTAACTTTTTCTTCATTCTGTAACGACGTTGATTATGAAATGTAGGTCTGATCTTTGGATTAACATGGAAAGGAAATCTGGGTAATTATCAAAGAAAGGAGGAGTTTCCTGACACACAGACCGTAAATCTCTCTCTCTCTCTCTCTCGCTCTCTTAATGACTCACACACACACACAAACACACACACACACACACACACACACACAATGTGCTTAAACATGTAATACTATAATAGAATACAATCAGTAATGTTTAAATAGAAATGTTAAACTAGACCCCAAACTATTTTAAGTTCTCAAATATTATCCTTAATGTAGCATTTTAAAATTTCATTTAAAGAATATTCTAATTTTGGGTCTCACTGCAGTCGTTCAGAGAGAAGAACGCATGATAACATGTTTCGAAAGAGACACATCTGTCTGTGTGAACTGCACACACACAATCATCCAGCAGCATCACTCCTGATCTCACTCCAAGACATGTCCGCATTAAAGGAGTTCCTGGGAGGCCGGCGCCTCAGACATGAAATCGCTGGGATAGCGCATTAGTGTAGCAGAGGATTGTATAGAAAAATAAAGAGAGTTTTCCCTCTCAGAACTGTTTTTCCCTCTCAGTATCAGTACTGCTTGATGTGAACAATGTCGCCATCTCCTGGATGTGATATGGAAATGCATGAATAAAGGCATGGCACAGTGTACAGTATACAGTACTTAAATTTAGGTTTGTTAAAGTGCAACCAAGGACTGAGCAACTTGCAGGTTATGTTGAAAATGACAGATTTGTCACATATTTCCCAGGACGTCCGAATGACTAATTGATGTCAATAAATAGAATATCGTAGACCAATCACATTTTTACCTCCTTTAATTTTTGCCTTATGATTCCAGGTTTTTGTCACCAGAATGAAATTGTGATCCGAGAGCAGAAAAGTCTGGAATAGTCGCTGATTGTATGTTGTCGATCTTTGATTTCAGGTTCGAACATTCTAGACATGGTGTTTAAGGACTTACACAAAGTCCTGATTGCTTGTTGTCCTCCTCACTGGGTTTCACTGGCCTTCTGAGCTCTCCATTAGCGATACACTCTACAACCCTACAGCTGAACACGTTAATTACTCGTAACCATCTGAAGAACCTTTAAGGAACCCTCTTCTTTTAAATGATTCCACATTGTGTTCTTTTCTTCCAGTTTCCTTCAACACTCATCTGCGTCCCCCAGAAAGCGTCTTCAAATTCGTCTTCTGGCTCGGTTACTTCAACAGCTGCGTGAACCCCGTCATCTACCCGTGTTACAGCCGCGAGTTCCGCCGGGCGTTCGCTCGGATCCTGCGGTGCCGGAGGGGTCGGTCACTGTGGAGGACGTTTCCCCCTCACAGCGCTTCCTCCTGCCAGGCCAGGAAGGACTCCAGAGACTCCATGGAGAACTACAGCAGCTTTGAGTACGGCAGCCAGAGGATGCTGTCCTTCTCCAGCCCGTGTCCCAGTCCTGGCTTTCACAGCAAGAGTCAGTTTCCATTCCCGGAGCATGGACACTTTCATGCACGGAGCAGAAACAACTCAGTTTTGGCGGAGAATTTTACAGATCGGCCTCTGGAGCCCGTCCGAGAGGACACGGCGCTCGACAACGGACAATTAAATCCGATAAATGCAGAGACGTTCTGTGAGAGTGACGCGAAAGACAAGTCGACTGGAGGAGAACATCACTGTTCTTAAATGTAGCAACTAATAACCTGGTAATTCCCTGTTTACTTATTATTGGTTTAAATAAACATTAATGAAATGTCCAGATTTACCTCGAATGTAACTACGTAGATTGTGTTTCTTTAAGACATTCCCTGTTTCTTTATAAACGCAACCAACATCGTCATTCCTTTGAACTTAACTGTTGGTCACAGTATAGACGCCCTCGTGCCCAAACTGCCCTTTAATTCTTGCAAGATTTGCAAATAATTCTCAAATTTCCCTCCTACAGATGTTCATATGTTGGCCAACACCAGTCTGTTTTCTCCTAGCATTTACTTTGCTGTGCCACGCCCACAAAACTCCATAAAAGGCAAAAGGTACAAAATGGCGACAAAATGGTAAAAAAAAAAAAAAAAAAAAAACACCTCCTGATCAAAGGGTTAAAGCTAAAGCTAATTGAAATTAAATTTGTATAATGTGATCAATTGTAAATAAAATCTCTCAGAATTTTACACAAGTACAGGAGGGAGGTTTAGGATGCAAAAATATTCTAATCAATTTTCATACATTTTTACATCAACACTCCAGAAAGATATTTGCTAATAAATTAGTTTTTTGTTTTTGTGTGTTTTTTTTTTTTTTTTTGGTTAATAAAATGAAACCTTTTTGAAATTTGAACCTTGATTATTATTATTTTTTTTATCTTTGCCTGTTTTTCTCCTGCACTGATTTTCAGAAGTTCTTTCAAACTCTGAGCTTTTAAACACAATCTACAACAACCAAGACTGTAAAATATTACTCATCTGACTGAAGCACCAAATAATCGTTACATTCGTTCACAGGTGAAGCTGAATATGAATTTTTCTAAAATTGCTAAAATGTTGAATGTCCAGGATGGAGGATTCTGACGGATTGTCTGGAATAAACAATGATGAGTGATGTTCATGTGTTTGTCTGGTACTCATTTAATTAATAAAGATTTCAATAATTATGAATATGATGCTTTTATTTAGACATTTATTTTATTTTGGAGTTAAAATAGAAGATAAATATTTAAGTAAACATTTAAAAACATACCGAAAATATCTGGAAATTTATATATTCCAGAAATTTCAATCATTTATCACAACATAAATAAGTGAATAAAAATTCACAACTATTTTTTTTAAGTGATCTCCCATCATTCTATTTTTTTCCCCTGATCACATTTATTTCTTCCTCGATGATGATTCAGGTTTTAGTAGTTTTTATTAGTTCCAGCTACTTCAATCTGATTATTCGTTTTTCTTTGCTTGATGCAGAACAATAATTGACTCTTAACTCTTAAAGTAACAGAGTAACATCTTAGCCACGCCCACAGGATGATGATCTCTTCACTGCATCAGTTAGGATTAAATAACTTACAGTTGAACCGTATTAATCACTGCAGTAATTATCTAATGGAAGTCTCTAAACTCTTCACTTAATTACATCCTGGTGGTTGGCCGAGCAGCGTAGAAATGTGCAAATACTTAAACATACACAAAAAAAGTAATACACACACATTCATGACAACAGAGCCTGGGTTAAGACAAAGCACTGTACAAATTTATTTACACTCGTCTCTTATACAATGCTCATACAATCACTTTTAACCTTTATTTATTTTTTGTTTGTTTCTGCAGATTTCTCCATTTCTCATTATCAGTGAAACACAACAAAAATTCACACACAAGATGTACAACACGGCAAAAAACGTAAACAGAACTGCAATGGGTTATAACAAATAACACCCAACTTAATATCAGTCTAAAATAAAGTAAAAATGGAAATGGAAAAAAAACAAAAAAACAATCTAAAATAAATTAGCTTGAAAGTGTAGTATTCGCCAAAACTTCTAAATGTAACTAAAAAAATTAACAAAAGTTTTTTCTTTTAAAAAAAACAATAACACAATGAGACTCATTTCAAAAGTAATAATACACAATAATGACATAAAAAAAAATCACTGGGTATAAAGAGAGAGAAAAAAAAAACAATCAATTGGTTTAGCATTTATAAACTGTACAGCTGTATAAGACATCAGGTTTTTATATAATGAATAAACGTCTGGGAATTTGTACACATCCGGTTCTGATTCGCCAACTTTGCTGTTAGATTAAATTTGACTGTGATTTTTCTTTTTGTTTCTTTATTTATTTATTTTTTTTAAACAGGACTGCTGCAGTTTCTGGAAAAAGAAGAAAAAGACAAAAAAAAAAAGTACATTACTGGAGTGAACAAAATGCAGGAAATAATAATAAAATAGAAATAAAAATAAACTCCCATTAAATTGTTTTTACATGAATGCAAAGTGATGGTGACCTACAAATAAATAAATAAAACCACTGGATTCCAGATTTTTCTGTTCCCAGCAGGAAACCTTATCAACTCTTCTCACTGGTATTTTAGCTCCATGTTCACTACATCTGCTCCCTACACAGGTGTTTAGTTTCGCTTCAGTAGGACTGATGTTTATTGTCTAGTTTGTCTCAAGCAGCTGGTTATAAAGTATTAAAAACTAGTAAAAGTATCTAAAATCCACTAAAATTCTGTGTAGCGCGAGCTGATTAAATCCCTGACCTTCTCCACACCAGTAGGAGGCGATGACGCACCACAATGAACTCCAAAGACGACCCAGCGTTATGTCCTGTTCATGCTTTTGCATCTGATTAGTTACATTACTGCCACCTTCTGGTCTTAATCTCTCTCGTCTTCCTTTCAGTTTAAATCCTTTTTTTTTTTTTTTTTAAATCAAACACTTTCTTCCTTTCTCCTCTTTGTCCATCTAAAATACTTCTCACAGTGTACTCAACCTTTCCAAATTCCCGTCTCTCCTCCTCTGTGCTCAAACGCTCGAACGATTCGATTATGAAACTACGTAACGTTTCCTTTTAATAGCACAGCTTTACTTTTCACCAATAACGTGACTGTATGTAAGTCGCTCTGGATAAGAGCATCTGAGGAATGCCGAAATGTGAAATGTAAACGTATTTACTTTTTATAACATTTACTATAAAATATTACTTATAAATAGTTATATTTAACATAAAATCTCTCTTACGATGCAGCAGCTGTTAAACCGAGTAAAAGCGAGAGAGAGAGAGAGAGCGCTAGACAGCAATATAGAGCAGAGTGATAGAACGATCAAGAGAGTGATATAGTGAGAAAGAGTGAGAGAGCAAGAGAGTGATAGACGAAGAGAAGCGAGAAAAAAAAAAAGAAAAAATGAGAACAAGCAAGAGAGGAAGAGAAACCAAGCGAGAAAGTGATAGACTATTTGCTCTCGCAGCGAGAGGGATAGAGAGAAAGAGCAAGTGAGAGAGAGAGAGACGCACTTAGACAACAAACTTGTTCTTGGTGGTGGAGCCGCTCTTCGTGGCCGTGTCGGCGTGAGACTGGTACCCGATGATGACTTTAGCTGGAACGCCTAACCTTTCCTTATACACACGCCTGAGAACACACACACACACACACATTACTCATCTTGTTTTTTTTTTTTTATAACTTTCTAGAGAACTGATGATTGACACTCAGGTGGGCGTGGCCAGGCCGTCCTGTCCCTCACCCTATGTGTACGATGGCGTCCTTGTTCTCATAGTTTGTCGTCCATATGGCGATTTTGTCTCCTTTCGTTCGGACGTTGACGACGGCGCCGCACACGTCATCGCTGTGATCGTCAAACGCCTCGCCGACCAGACACAGGAGCTGAAACACACACACACACACACACACACACACACACACAGCATTCATAAACCTCCCTCTCTCCTCTGACAGAAGGTGTGTGTATGTGTGAAAGAAAAATCATGCGAGAACTTCAGAGTGAGAGAACACACACACACACACACACCGTCTCGAGCCAGAAGCGGTCTAAATCGGCTCTGCGCTGCTGTTTGGTCAGAGTGATGAGCCAGCGTCCGCCGCGTTTATTCCTCTCGTCCTCCCACATGGGCTCGATTCCGTCCTGCGACGTGAAAACACACGACATCAAGGAAAAGACAAGACGCGTCATCGTGTTCAATAACAGAGTGAAAACCAGCGCTCACCTTAAACAGCGAGTAATCACATCCCGACAACAGGTTACTCGAAAGCTGGATGTGATTGTAAAGCCTGCGGAGGCGACATGAGACATGAGGGTGTACATACTTTCAACACAATTCTTAATTAATAAACTGTTCACATACAAACATACAGTGATTTCAGGAACATAGCAGACGCTCGAGCTCTTCCAGTGTGTGAATATTTAATAGAACGCCCCCTAGTGGGAGAAACAGCTAACACCGCGTTCGTCTGAACTTTGTTTTATACGTTTTTTATTTGAATGACAGTTAGTGATGATGACGTCATTCTGATCTCTGGACCGAGGAGGAGACTGTCCCCGGGACCCTGAGGAGGGATATTCCAATTTCTCGAGTGACAGATCGGATGGTTTTTGTTTTTTTGTTTTTTTTGGATCAGCAAATCAAAGTTATTTCACTTCTAATGCATCACTTTTTAGAAATTATAGACGAGATAAAGCAGGAAACTCCAGGCCATAGTTTTATATAAAAATTACTTTCAGGATGATTAATGTTTAAATTACGTCTTAGAATAAAAGACTTAATTATCAACTGGAACCTTTTTTCTTTACTATTTTACAGTTGTTCAAAAGAGGACGGTACTCACCTCCCTTTAAACAAAACTGCATGAAACTAAATAAATAGGTAAAGAAGCAAAAAAATTTATAAATACTCTTTATCTGGCTATTTTTTATCAATTGAGCTGAATAAAAGTGTTGAACAAATTACGTCTTTTTATTAAAAAAAAATGTATAATTGAGTTCTAGTAGTAATAATATTTGACTTTTTTTTTTTTTTGGAGAAGGGGAGGTTTCATTTCTGCCCGGGTGGGATTTTCTGAGTGTGATCTGGCAACCGTTGGGAGTGAGTGAAAACGTTCCCTGTGCATAGAGCTGTGAATTATGGGTATTCTGTTAATTAGGTTGTCATTAGATTCAATTTAAACTCAATTCAGAATGTTAAAATAATGTTTTTTATATTTTTTGCAAAAGCTGTGGTAGAGTTAAGGAATTTGTCAAATATTGATGATTTAAAGTTAACCGAAATAATTTAAAAACCAAAAACAGAATTCAACTGACTCACTTGACTTGATGAATCAAATCGACCAACAAACTGTAACAGTATTTAAACTGTATAATCGATTTCCTCGCACAGCTCTGTCTGAGGGGTTTTTCACTCAGGTCAGGGGTCAGGGGTCACCTGCACTCTGATACCTGACCCGGAACGACTCTCTGCTTCAGGACGCTGGTGCAGGAGGTGCAGTGTAGTGACTTACGCCCAGAAGTCTTCCACCGTGTCGAACTTGGAGATGAGTCGCAGGTTGGCTTGCCAGGTTTTACTTTTATCGTTCTTGAAGAACCACAGAGCCCATCTGAGGGGGAGAAAGAGCACAAGACACGCCGTCACAGCACCTCAAAGCACATCACTTTATTCGTGTTCTTTAGGTTTTCTGTCACTGTTAATTTGGCTTGTGCTGTCCTGATCCACTATCTGTAGTTTCTTCTTCTGTTTTACCGTCACAAATCAAATGACTTTCAGCAGCACTGCGTTCTCCTTTAAAATCTCTCTCTCCATCTCTCACACACACACACACACACACAAACAAACAGGTATATCTAGTTTACAAAGCATCCTGATTCCAGGTTGTCCCGGACTTATGAACGAGTACTGTTCCAGGATCATGTTTGTAAGCCGGATTTGTTCTCAAGTCCGACAAAGTGAGTATTATATGCCTTTGACACATGAATATACAATGTAAGGCACACCAATCCACCTGCCATCATGTGGCCAAAAGCTGTAACCGCGTCCAAGGAAATGAATCTCACAGTGAAATGTAACAGTGTTGTCTCTGCGCCTTTAAATCGCGAGGGGAATCCTGGATGTCATTTTGTCTCAGAGCTGTTTTCCACTGTATTGGACTGTGAACTCTGTTTTGTTGAGGATTTTACAAAATTTGTATCATTCCCTATTAGGACAGCTTTACAGGATAGACATTTTCTATCATCGTGCTCCTGGACTGATTAATTGAAACTGGAGAGGCCGACTCATTTCTCCCACACACACATATAATATACCAGATTTTAGACATTCCATACATTCACTTCCTCATGTGAGCTACAGTGCTTCCATGATTTGTTTGCATCTACAAATATTCAAAGAACCGCAGTCAGTTCATATCTGTGGAAATTCGTAACTCTTGTGTTCATAAGTCGAGGACTACAGGTGTTAGGAACAGATCGCTTAAACCAGAAGAATCTCTCTCCTTCCCTTAAACCTCATTTTTATTAAGATAAAGTAAGACACCAAGAGTGACATGAGGAACTGAAAGAGGAACCGGAGTGACAAAATCAAACAACCGGCTCAAACACTTCCTCGGATCAGTTCTGAGGCACACGCGGTCCGAAGTTCCTTCAATTTCTTTACAGAAACGCACCAACTGTGGTCATGTCGAGGCCTCGCAAGAAGGAGGAGACGAATGGAGGAAGAAAAGAAGGACAAGAAGATGAAGAAAAAAAACAAGAAGAGGGAAAAAGCGGGGAAAATAGGACAAGAGGAGACGGAAAGATGAGAATTGGGAGAAGTGCGGGTGAGAAGAAGTAGACCACAAGAAGGAGAGGAGGAGGAAAACTATGACAGAGAGAAGGAAAAAAAAGGAAAGAATAAAAAAAAACGGAGAAAGAAGTGGATCAAAAAGGAGAGTAAAATAAAAACAAAGAAGATGATGAAGAAATAAAGAGGAAAAAACGTGGAGAAGAACAAGAAGGAGATGACAAATAAATGACCCGACACAATCAAGAAGGTGTGTGTGTGTGTGTGTGTGTATACTGATAAGCACTGAGGTTGGGATTCTACCTGTTCTGTAGCGGATGCTTGATGTAATCTTCAGGACTCACAACTTCTCGGACGCTCACATCGCTCTGCTCTTCTTCTGAATTCTCTGTATTCTGGGTCACTTCCTAAACAACAAACAAACAAACAATGCATTAAGAAAACATTTCTAAAGCATAAAACACACTGTGTGGAGCACAGTGATAAAAATAATGTACATGTTTAAGAATTAAATCATTATTATACTATTAATAAGTACAGCATGATGTCAGCTCTGACCAATCAGGACTGAGAACTCAGAGCTCTGACCAATCAGGACTGAGAACTCAGAGCTCTGACCAATCAGGACTGAGAACTCAGAGCTCTGACCAATCAGGACTGAGAACTCAGAGCTCTGACCAATCAGGACTGAGAACTCAGAGCTCTGACCAATCAGGACTGAGAACTCAGAGCTCTGACCAATCAGGACTGAGAACTCAGAGCTCTGACCAATCAGGACTGAGAACCCAGAGCTCTTGTTGTGATCAGTAGTCTTAGCTAAACACGCAGCTAACTTTAATCCGGACCCACGGGTTAAACTCCTGATTGAACAATAAAATATAAATGAAGGTTTTGACTAAAACACTGTCACTGACTTTACCTGTAAGCCCTCACACTAGCCTGAGCTGTTAGCTAACCCTGTAACAGACTAAAATAAACACACAGTTAAACACAAAGTTAACTTTAAACTAAGACAGGTTTATTTCAGTACAATCTAAAACTAAATAAATATATATATATATATAGATTTACATAAATTAATCCCAGATCTCCTAGTGTCAGCCGAGTTCAGTAATCCGCCCACATGCTAATGCTAATGTTATTTACTGTAGCCCAGCTAGCAGCTTTAACTCCGAGCAGAACATTTTCCCGAGTCGCTCCGACACCGAGAGATTAAAGGTCGAGTCCCACCACAGGCCGGTGGTATCCGAACTTCACCCCTCTAACAGCACGAACACACTCCGTAAAGACACACTCAGTAAGAGGACACGCGCAGTAAGGGGACACGCGCCTGTCCGTCTCTCACCGGTTCAGCCGTCGCCATCTTCTGCCTCTGTACTGGAGGAGCCCCGAGTCCGGGCTGTGTCTCAAATCAACACCCGCACCGCCACAAGGCCACTAGAGCGCGCGGCCCGCCATGGTGTAGGGCGTCTACAACCAATATGGAACACTGCAGTCATACAATAACAACAACAATAATAATACAATGTAATTATGTGTAATAAAAAAATAAGACAAAGAAACTGCAATAATACATTATTAACAATAAAAATGGATTTAAATAAAATGAAGCTAATCTAAAAATATATATTTTATTTTAATTATTTTATTTATATAAGTACACAAAAGTATGTAATAATTTAAACATTCCTTTATATAAAGCTATATAAATTCTTTAATATTTAATTAATATATTCTATGTTTTACTGCACATATAATAATAATAATAATAATGATGTTGATGATGAAGATGATGATTATTATTATATTGGTAATGAAAAAAAAAAATATATATATATATATATATATATATATATATATTAGAATTTGATGCATTTGCATTTTATTATTTTTTTTCTAACTTATAAAAATATATATATGTATATATATATTTTTTTAAGTTAGAAAAAAAATAATAAAATGAAAATGCATTAAATAAAATAAATGAAATTAACTAATATTAGACACTGTCGCCTTGCACCTCCAGGGTCCAGGTTCGATTCCCCGGCCAGGCTCGATTCCCGTCTCTGTGTGCATGGAGTTTGCATGTTCTCCCCGTGCTTGGTGGGTTTCCTCCGGGTACTCCGGTTTCCTCCCACAGTCCAAAGATATGCAGGTTAGGCTAATTGGCGTTCCTAAATTGCCCGTAGTGTGTGATTGGGTGTGTGAGTGTGTGTATGTGTGTGTGCCCTTTGATGGATTGGCACCCTGTCCAGGGTGTACCCCGCCTAGTGCCCGAAGTCTCCTGGGATAGGCTCCAGGTCCCCCGCGACCCTGAACACAGGATGAAGCGGTATAGAAAATGAATGAATGAATGAATATTCACCGGGGTTATGAGTTCAGCACAGTTGCTACTGTAAGTGGTTAGTGAGTTCGAGTCCCACCTTGGCGTCTGTGTGCTTGGTGGGTTCCCCCTCCCGTCCCGTCCTCAGTGGACATGACAACGTGGATGATGTTTATTTATGTTTGAGAAATGAAACTCAAAGACCCGGCTCGAGGTGGAAGCTCAAGAGCAGCACGAGTCCAATCCAACAATTCAGCAGGTGTGTGTGTGTGTGTTTTCCAGGTGTGTATTTTGTTTAATCATCATCCAAGCATGTATGCACAAGGTGTTCACTTTTTTATGATCCATTTATTGAACTTTTTGAATCAGTTTTAAAGTGTAACAATCACAAACTCTATTCCAGGATCAGAAACTCAGTGCTGAACTACAGACTGAAGAATCACAGAGGAACCGGAGCTGGTCTTCAGAACATCAGCACGGCTCGGATGCTGTCAGGGACACAAGAGGAGAAAATGCTGATGAGAATCTTTCTAACGCAAATTAAGAGGATGGTTAGTTGGAAAGTAGAAACTCGAACCTCTTTCCGGCATGCATGAGGTCGAAGGCTTCGTTGATTTGATCGAAGGGCAGCGTGTGGGTCACAAACTCATCCACCATCAGCTTCTTGTTCATGTAGTCTTCCACCAGTTTAGGGACACTTTCCACACTCTTCCAACCTGAAAAGATTTTAAAACATTTGGAATAAATTTTCGATCTATGAAGAAAAAAAAAACCACACCAATGACACTGACTTCGCCAACGGAACTAATGACCTCAATGAGACAAAGGACACCATGTGGATAATGAAATCACCAATGACATCAATGACACTTCTAATGATGGCGCTAATGACATGACAAGGATGACACCAATGATGCTAATCATGTCAGTCGCCTATGACGCGATTGACACTAATGATGCTTCTATTGACACCAAAGTGACGATAATGACACCAGTGTCTCCACTTCCAGCACCTTGTGGTAGGAATATAATCAATATCTATAATAATTCTAAAAGTTCTCCATTATTTTATTCCATTGTTTTTATCCCATGTGTGTATATAATTGACGTTATGTCAATTAACGTCACTCTGTTTTTTACAGTAAACAGATACTACACGGCGCATGTTCGAGCGATGGTTTCTATAAACACCGTTAGCGTCTTATATGACGTCCCACCTCCGAAAGCGGTGCCCTTCCACGAGCGTCCGGTGATGAGCTGGAACGGACGAGTGCAAATCTCCTGACCCGCTCCGGCCACGCCGATGATCACGCTCGTACCCCAGCCCTTATGACACGCCTCCAGAGCGGCACGCTGTCAATCACACACGCACAGAAACATTCAATTCATCACAAACCACAAACCAGAGATGAGGAAAGCGGCATCTCAATTCTCATCTGTAACATCTTCAACTTTCATTTTAATTCACTCACACTTACTCTATAGTGCTTAGGGCCAAACCTAGAGGACTCGGAGCACACACACACACCTTTCATTTTAATGAGTTTACTTTATTACTGTATATTTGCGAACTAGACTAGCGCATCTATTAACCATTTTTATTGATATAAAGATAAAAAAAAATTATAATTCTAAAAGCACAAATTGAGATTTACTTTTTTAATAAAATTAAATCCCAAGTAATCAAAATAATTCATGTTAACAAAAGACAGGAGATGGACATAAAAGATATAAATTAACATACATTTCATTATTTCAGAATAAATTTTTTCCCATTTAGCAAAAAACTAACTAGTAAGCTAAAATCCCAAGTAATCAAAATAAATAATTCATAAAAAAAAATTAAAAAAACCCAGTTAACACAATAATTTAGTTTAAAATTTAATAAATATTTTAGACTTAAATACATTTCATAATTGTACTTCTTTTTTTATTTCATATTTATTTTTCTTTACCATAATGGCGACGTTGCCGATGCACTCGAAGCTGTAGTCGACTCCTCCGTCCGTCATCTCCACCAGCACGTCCTGGATCGGTTTGCTGTGGTCTTTTGGGTTCACGAACTCGGTGGCGCCGAATTTCTTGGCGATTTCGAACTTCTCGGGGTTGATGTCCACGCCGATGATCCGGGAGGCTCCGGCCGCTTTACAGCCCATGATGGAGGCGAGACCGACCGCTCCTAAACCGAAAACTGCACACACAGACCCGGGCTCGACCTGTGCGCGCACACACACACACACACACACACACACACACACACACACACACACACACACACAATAAACCCGCCTGTGACCTATAACCACAGCATTGTAAGAACGGTTCTGCGTGCGTGTACGCGTGTGTGAGATGCGGGATGAGATGAGCAGCACACCTTGGCCGTGTTCAGCGCAGCGCCGTATCCGGTCGAGACCCCGCAGCCGAGCAGACACACTTTATCCAGCGGCGCTTTCTCGTCCACTTTGGCCAGCGAGATGTCGGCCACCACCGTGTACTCGCTGAACGTGCTGGTGCCCATGAAGTGGAAGACGGGTTTCCCTTTACAGGTGAACCTGGTGGTCTTATCGGGCAGCAGACCCTGACCCTGGGTCACCCTGAGGGGGAACGTGTGACAGAGAGTACGTTTTTATAACCGTGCAGGAAGCAAATACATGATGTAGTATGAAGTCTGTATGCAGCAGGGCTTCGTAAAAACTTGCGAACAGTCAATCAAGTGTACGCTGATGTCTGGAATGCAAAAACACTAGTGTAGTCAAAAAATGTAAGCATGAACAAACACTATAAGTAGGGATGTTAATCCTTAATTACTAATCAAACAATTGCTGCCAATCGATTAAAGATTTACTAGCCTTTATTGAAGCTATTATTGTTTTTTTAGTTTGTTTTGCATAATATTTCTCAGTAGCTCACATGTGAATTAACCTCCACACCACACGGGGGCGCACTTGCAGTTCAGCAGGTGCTCAGTGTTGGACAAGTGGTGTTTTTGTATTAACTTTTTTTTTTGCTTGCTTGATTCATTTGTTTCAGATTATTAGTTTGATTATTATTTTGCCACTAGAACTAAAAGACTGTAAGCTAGGAACATAAGTATGTATTAATGCAAGCGATGATGGATAAATGTAAATTTGCATGCATTCAAAAAGTTTCACTCAAGAAATAAACATGTATTTTAGTTTGCATGCCGAGTAAACAAGCCTGAAAATAAATAAGTACGTGTGTATGTATACAAACCTAATTTTCTGGCACAGGTTGGTCTTGGGGTTTTTGCAGAATTTACATTCTCCACACTGTGGGATGTACAGGGGGATCACCGTGTCCCCTAAACAATGACCATCAAACACAAGACATGGTGGTTACTATAACGAGTGTATCAGAGCGCTGAGGCTCATTACAGCATGGACACGTCTGTCCTGTCTGCATAACGACCTCCATCTTCTAGCGTTCCTCTTGGCGTTTTCTCACGTTGAAAACTGATGAAAAAAAATAAAGTGTTACCTGGTTTGAACTTGGTCACTCCCTCTCCGACGCTCTCTACGGTTCCTGCACCCTCGTGACCCAGGATGGAGGGGAACAGGCCCTCGGGGTCGCTGCCGCTCAGGGTGTAGGCGTCAGTGTGACACACGGCCGTCGCGTGGATCTGAAACACGTACAAACAAGGACATTTTTACTTTGCGTAGTTTGTCACTACCGCGCTAATTAACGTTTTCTCCCTCATACACACTCCTCATACAAGTCTCTGTTCTGATGCGTTGTAAAACGCTGAATATTTTTCTTTTTTTTTTTAACTATAACTGCACAACAGCTTTTTTACTAACAATATTGAGTCGTTATAATACCTTATGGTTTCCATAGTAACACTTTTTTAACAGGCAGACGCTCCACAAAACTTTTATATACTGCCGTTTTTTCGACAAAAAGGAAGGAGTCTCCAATGTCAGCGATGTGTCAAAGTCAGAGGTAAAGCTCTGACTCCCCCTTCGGTTTCTTGATAATGTGATTACCCAGCATTCATTTGTCTTTTTAACTTCACGATGAACGCAGGGAAAAAAAAGGATGAGGCTGGTGATGTGGATTTACAAAACAGATATAAACGGCTCTACAATTATAAAAAAAAAAAAAGATACAATCAAGGATTTAAAAAAAAAAAAAAAACACATCAAGCAAGGATGTAGTGTTATTTAATTAATAATAAATTATGGTAGGAAACCACTTTAATCACTTAAGTGATTAAAACACTACAGGCCACGCTGTTCTGGGAAAATAATCAACTTAAACAATAGTAGTAGCAACTATAGCAGATCTTCAGTTAATTGTTTCCTTATTACAGCATGACACCAAGAGAACTCATTCCTTGCTCATCTTTTAGCGACTTATACGTTATATACAAATTTTATTTGTCACATACACAGTCATACGATATGCAGTGAAATGCTTATACGACTGCCAGTAAAAGCTTATTTATAAGAAATAAACATGAGTAAAAAAGAAATACAATAGAGAATAAAATTTTGCTACAGAGTACAATAGTAGTAATACTGATATAATTTTATAATTGTCTAATGTAGTATTTTATTCTGCTTACACTTTTATTACTTTTTTTCTGAACTTAAATAAATAAGGCATTTTTGTTTTTTTTGGTCAGAGACAATGCCTATGACTATGATTGCATGCAATTGTTTTTATAATTATACTCACTATATATACTGTACAGTATACACACACAAGTATATATTATACTCATGTATAATAACCATTTTTATAGTAATTTTGTTGTTCAGTTTCAATGCATGTAAATGTAACCATGATTACTCAGTCTAATCTCCATTAAATGTATGAAACTTAATAAAACCTTTTTTTTTTTTTAATGCACTCAATCTCTGACTCGGTATGCAGTGCATGTCACTGTACCTTCACTCTCACTTCATGTGCTTTGGGTGGTGCCACCTCCACCTCCTCCACTGATAAAGGCTTCCCAGCTTCCCAGGCCACTGCAGCCTTACACTTAATCACCTGAAATCATTATTAATCATTATATACACTATCTTGGTTAATGCATGCATTCATATAATACAGTCATGACGCATTTATCAGAGTTATGCACGACCTGATTTCTTCATGCATGAGTGTTAAAATCCTTCATGCAATCTCTAATAAATCATTACAGTAATTCTGTACGCTCGCGCGCGTGTGATCAGATCAGCACCAGGTGTCTCTCTCTCGCGCTCTCTGCACTTTGATTTGAACTTGCAGCTGCACGCATGCGCCGTCGAAATGACATTCAACTTTAACATTCCAGTGAAATAATAAGTATAAATACATAAAGACTCGGCATTAGACGATGTTTTTAACGGTACATTCGTGTTTTAATCTGACTTACTTTCCCAACAGTCTCCATGTTCGAGCGTCGACCAGAAAAAAGGCGTGTCTAAAGAAAAAAACTGATCTGTTCTCGCAATAACCAATCAGAAACCAGGCTGAGTGGGCTCTCCACCAATCACAGGGGCGTTTCTTTTCTCATCGCTGAAGCAGCGCAGTGATTCATGATTGGGTTGCAAACAGGAACCACAAGAGGCGTGAGGAAGCTGTTTTTAGTCAGAAAACAAAAGGAAGTCTGAGTAGATTTTAACTATTTGTAAATAAATATGTAGTTATAAAATGTTAATAAAATGAAATGTATAAATAAATAAAAGTGAATAGCTTTATCAAATTTATCATAATGTTTTTGTTTAAAAACTAATTTGCATTTATTTCATTTG
The DNA here is from genome assembly GCA_030522415.1 of Channallabes apus. Classification (NCBI taxonomy): domain Eukaryota; kingdom Metazoa; phylum Chordata; class Actinopteri; order Siluriformes; family Clariidae; genus Channallabes; species Channallabes apus. The sequence continues at coordinate 3,155,417 of CM060113.1, read as the reverse complement.
GTAAAAGCAATCATTTTATTTTTGATTATTTATCAAATGCAGCACCCACCCCCCCCCCAATTAAAAAAATCACTTTTATTTTATTTTACAAAAAGTCATTTTACTACAACACCCAAGTCTCCAGCATGGTCAAGGGTTCGATTCTCGCCCCAGGTCTGTGTGTGCGGAGCATGGTCTCTCTGTGAACGGTGGGTTTCCTCCAAGTAGCACCCTGTCCATCCATCTATGTACCCCACCTCATGGATATGCTCCACCCCTCACTCACTCAATCACTCAATCACTCTATCCCAGGAGGCTTAGGGCACGTGGCAGAGTACACCCTAGACAGGGTGCCAATCCATCCCAGGGCACACACACACACATACTCATTCACACACTATGGGCAATTTGGAAATACAAATTAGCCTAACCTGTACATCTTTGGACTGTGTGAGGAAACCGGAGTACCCGGAGGAAACCCACCAAGCACAGGGAGAACATGCAAACTCCATGCACACAGAGATGGGAATCGAGTCTGGCTGGGAATCAAACCCAGACCCTGGAGGTACAAGGCGACAGTGCTAACCACTACACCACCGTGCCGCCTCCCCACAACCCTCTGTATAGGAAAAAGCGGGCTAAACAATGAATGAAAAATCACATTTCATCATGTGATAAAAACAGAAAACAAATTTTGGTGAATCAATCAATCAATCAATCAATAAATAAATCAACAGATCTAGTCCATCCATCTATGGACCTTGGCAGCCAATTGTGACCATCTCATTTATTGCTATTTTACCTCTGGTCAACATTCATACACTCATTCATACATTATGGTCTATTTGGGAACCTCTATTAGGCTAATCTACATGTCTTTGGGCTGTAGAAGGAAACCGCAGTACCCGGAGGAAACCACCAAGCACAGGGAGAACATGCAAACTCCAAGGTGGGAATTAAACCTCAACCCTGTAGATGCAAGGCAACAGTGCTAATAACCACTAAGCCACCGTGCTGCCAACGGATCTAGTACCATCAAAAATATTAAATTTCTTTCCCTCAAATAAGTTCATATTAAAATTCTAACTTTGTTCTCAGACATGTCTGATTAAAGAGTTTGCCTAATTCCCATTTAAATGTTTAAACACTTAAATATTTATTCAAAGTTTTCAAGTTAATGTGTATCGTGCCAGCAGGACTGGTTTACAGAAGACATGCCCATTAGTCACGATATGAGGAGGAAAAACGAAACATTTCCCTATTCTCTGTTGAAGTAAACAGTCCTGAATGAGTCTAAACATTGAAAGGATGCAATGAATCATGGTGTTTGGATGAAAGCACACTGTAAGGAAACTTTTGTTTGGAAATTTTTAACTCCTCAAATAGTTAACTGTTCATGGTGATGGAAGAAAGTTTTATTAAAAAATTCTTCATTCGAAACTTTCTATTGTAGCGGTCTGAAGAGAACGTTCAGCTGAAAAAGCCAATACTATTGTGACATATTACTAGGAAGAGAAGAAAAATGGCGGTGGTTATGATGTAAGGAATAAAAACCTCAGCAGCAGCACTGTGGTCTCACACTTTCAAGGTTCGGGTTCAATTCCTGCCTTAGGTCTCTGTGTGTGTAGTTTTCATGTTCTCCCCGTGCTTATTGGGTTTCCTCTGGGTACTACGGGTTTCTCCCACAGTCCAAAGACATACAGATTAGGTTAATTGGCATTCTCAAATCACCCCTAGTGTGTGTGTCCTGGGTGTATCAACCCCTGTATCTTAGATAAACTTAAAAAAAAAATGTAAAAAGAAAGATTTACATAAACCTTCACCATATCAGTGATTATCTTACACTCTAAAAAATGCTGGGTTGTTTTTTCTACCCAAACGCTGGGTTGCCGCTGTTGGGTCATCTTTCTGGGTTATTTACAGAGAGTTGGGTAGTTTTTGTGTAACCCAGCTGCTGGGTTGAAGTTTGCTTGGCCCCTCCCCCAAAGTTCACCGGTGGATTCAGCGGCTGTCACTCAGCTTCGTGTCTCTTGAGCTCCCACACCGCTGATGACGGTTCATCCTCCTCGGACATTTAAGGGAAAATGGCGTTAAATACAAGGTCTGTATACACATGTTCACTCACCTAATTCACATATGACTGAAAAATTATTACTATATGTAACATTTATTACTGTTACCGTGTTAAGGTTACACACAAACTTTCCGGCTGGTCTGAGGTACTGGATGATAATTTAGCTGAGAATAGCTGCTAGCCATAAACCCCACCTGTGTATGAAAGAAACGGCTAAGATGTCTGAGCTTTTTAGCTTCTCTGTAGAATGTTTGCAGGGTTACGAAGATGGTGAAGTGATGAATGAACGCTAAACTGTTAACTGTAGGGCTACCATGACCAGGCATTTAGTTAGTTTGCTAGCATTAGCAACCACTTTAGAACTTTATTAAACTCACTGCTTGAGACAATAAAATGCTGGTGTGTTACAAACCACTGACCCTCTCACAAATATACAGACCTGCTAACCCTCCTGTTTTTCACTAGCTAGTAATTTACTCTGCGGTCAAATTTCTCCTGCGTTTCTCCCGAGTTATAATATTTTACACCTTTTCCCCTTTGGCAAGTATGCAAATGTATCACCAGTAATAGCATGTAAGCTAACCAGGTAGCTCTCTTTAACCAAAGTTAAATTAACTATCAGTCAGCGCGCCAACTACAGGAAAAAGTACCACAGCGGTACAGATAACTACTAGATGAAGTATTAATATTTTGGTGATTGTAATGTACCAGTATGACACCAGCTATGACATTTTTTTCGGTAATTAGCTTAAAATCAATGCAGACTACAATATCAACTAGTCTGACATAAAGTGCTGTATCCTAAAAGCCATGCTTATTTTGCTGTTTTATGTTTGGTAGTAGCTGTCTCCATGTTTTTGTTTCTGGTTACCTATACCCTATCTTAATGGGCAGCTTTGTAATTTTTTAGTATCAATCGTATTTCACACGAAATTGATAGTCTTATTCAGTTTAATCTTTGCTATTCAACAAAATTTTAACTTTTTCATTTCTTTCTTTCTAAGGTTGGCACCAACATGGTGGAGTGTCAAGGCCGTACCCCTACATCCTGACGTTGGGAGATAATGACCAGCGCTGCTCTCAGTAATGTTGTAATGTTGCTATGAAATAGCGAGACCTACCTGAAAAGTCATAGACAGACAGTGTTTGTATGTTAAAATGAGACCAGGGCTGGATAGTTTTGATCCTGCTCTGTAGAAGTTGCTTCAGCCTATTTGTTCAATTTCTCCATTCTGCCCTTGTCAGTAATAGTACAGTAATGATGTCACTGTTTATTATCTGTTCTTGTGCTTTTGAAAAATAAATGTTTTTTCTAAGAACATTTAATAGGATGATGTTTATTGCATACATGTATGTTTTTTGTAATAGACCAGTATATCAAAGTAATTTAACTGTTTAATAGACATGGGTGTTTTTTTTTTTTTTTTTTTTTTTTTTTTAACAGATTTCATTTTAAACATGAAAATAATAATAACCTATTTGTGAGGTAGAATTAACCCAATTCTACCTCACAAATAGACCAATTTATGTGGTGGAATTAACCCAGCATTATAGTTAAATATGACCTAGCATTTGGATTTAATATTTAACCCATCTTGTTGGGTTAAACAAATAACCCATCTTGCTGGGTTAAATTAACCCAGCATTTAGTTAGTCCTATATTTACCCAGCAGCTGGGTTAAAAACAACCCAGATTGGGTTGTTTTTAACCCAGCATTTTTTAGGGTGTAGCTGTATGTATAGAATGTCTACCATAGAAGTTCATGTTTAAGCTGTTACTATTAAAATATATTAATTCATTAAACATGATTTGAGGCTGAACTCCTCTCAGAGCTGTTGCTGTAGCAAATGAAGCATGTCTTTATTCCAGAAATAATAACACATGGCTACATTCACAC